>LKNJ01001279.1:47938-97141 GCA_002120245.1 Maccullochella peelii | reverse complement strand
GGGGGGGGGGTTGCTGTAGGTCTGTGTGTCTGTCTGTCTGTCTGTCTGTCTGGGAGCTGTGGCAGGCCTGCTCTTGGGGCTAACTGATTAGGCCATAATTTGAGGGGTGTCTTGAGGGAGCAGCCCCCTTTTTGCCCACCACCCATGGGAGGCTGGAGTAGGTGCAATAGGACCCCGAGCGTATCAACACACACACACACACACACACACACACACACACACACAAACACACACACACACACGCATGCTTATGAAATGATGGATAAGCAGACGTGGGGATTGAGAACAGGAAGTGATGATTTAAACAGAGCGCCAGAGACGCCAGCAGCAGAGCTACTTACCCTCCCTCCCTCTCTCTCCCTCTCTCTCTCTCTCTCTCCCTCGTTTAATTTAAAGCGGCTGTAATCAATATTTCATTGGCTCAACAATGGATCACATGACGACTTGTATAAGAAAAGTCTTGCTAGAAGTGATGAACCTGCAGAGAATTACTCTGCAGCTCCTCTCAGCTGTTAAAAAGGAGCTTTTTAACGTCTTTCAGCTCATTGTTTTGGTTTTCATAAGTCTTGTTGTCAGTGGTCCGCTGTGAGCAGTGTTGTATCTGCCGACACATCTGGTTGCAGATTACTGTTACTGTTTTAAAATATTACTTTAGAGTAGAAAAAGGGTTTGCACACCCCAAGTAGATTGTTCCTTTTATTCAGTTTTCAGTATCAACACTTAGCACACATGCTATGCCTTCTTCAGTGTGCAATAGTGTTCCATCCCCTGGATACACTCAGTTGCCAGTTTATTAGGTACACCTAGCTAAAACTAATGCAGTCTAATCCAACAGCCTACCTTGTTGAAGGTTATAATCCACCACATTTATATCAATGAGGCTAAATAACAGAAAGTTGAATCAACACGACTCTAAAACAGTTTGAACCCTCATGAAGGAGGATTTACAGCAGACCTGCATTAGTTTTAGCTAGGTGTACCTAATAAACTGGCAGCTGAGTGTATTTCTCTACATACGCACGTAATGAATGAACCCAACAAAATAAAGATAGCAACCCACTTTAGTCCAGTCTCCATAAACCCTTCATATTTCAGCCAATACAGACAATATAATGGCTGTAATTAAGGCAGCATATAATATTTATTGCTGCCAGTTTTAAGCAAAGAAGCTGATATTTATCTAGTAATTACAGGTACTAAAGCTCAGCCCTGCTTTGTTTCCCTGTGTTGTTTGGCCATTGCCATGACGCTGTGTGGCTCTCCACTGTCAACAAGCAGCCTGCAATCTCCCATTAGATCAGACGCTATTAGGGCAGAGAGGAGTCACTGAGCAAACAGTATCCCTGCCTTTAAAACCGGGTTATCTAATCTAGTCAACAGGGATGAGCTGGACTTTGGAGTTCACAGACAGACAGGGCAGTTTGTCTACTAGTATTGTTCGGCATGGGAATAAAACGCCACTCAGGATCAGGCGAGTCCTCATTGGTCGATTCCCGTGACGGACCACATTTGGAGCTTTATGAGCGGGGGATCAGATAAGAGTTTGTTGAGGGTCAGATAACGTCTGGTGCCGATGGTTGGAGATGGTGCTGTGGTGCCTCTTAAGCAACTGCATTAGATGTGCTTCACTGGAAGGTTATTTTAAAGGTTGTGTAGCGTTTTGTTAGGAAACAGTGAGGTCGATGTGTTTCCTCCTGTGTACGTTAAAGTGTAACTCCACCCTCAGATTCTCCCAGCAAATTTAAAAAATGCAACGAGTTGAGGGAACCACACCTGTAGGAGGCGTGGCCTCGTGGCGGCGTAGTGTGTGGGTCAGGCGACACGGGGGAGACTGACTGACACTGATTAGAGTCTGTTTTTATATGTGTTTCATGACGTAGACAGGTCCCAACCAGTTGACTCTATGTCAGCATCGGCCTCGCAGGCTGATTTAAAACAGTGTTGAGCCATTTTCAACCCATAAATTTGGTAAGAAATGTTGATATTTCCAGCAGCACTGATGTGTTTCATCACGGTACTGACACATCATTTAGTTTACAGCTTTAAGTGTGCAGAACCTCTTTAGAACTGCTTTTGATTGCTGTAGTCGATCCTCCTGTTCATGCTGGCCCTGCAGAGATCCCTTCCTAACGCGATTCTAATGACAGAAGATGGGAGATCCACGGCCCTTTTTTTGTGCAAAAAATGCATTCAAAATTTCAGTTTAAGCTAATATGAGGCTTTGTGGGTTAGACAAATCAAATGTACAGTTTTTTTAGTACCAAATGTCCTTTGTGTTTCCTCGCTCTGTGGTTTCTCGCTGAGCTGCAGGGGAGAGATAGCAGCACAAAGAGGGAGTTTTGTACTAAAAACAGTGTAACTTGTTATACCAACGTAAACTCAGACTGATGAAGCCTCGTGTTAGGTTCTGACTTTAGAATGCATCTTTGCACGAAAACAAGGAATGTGGATTTTGCACGCCGTCTCTCACGTGTACTGAGGGGATCTCTTCATGGCCCGTGTGGACAGGAGGAACATTTACAGCAACCACAAACTGTCGCACATATGAGCATGTGAGTATTGTTAATGTGACCTTTATGCTTGATCCTGGACTGGGCTCTCCTGCTGCATTAAGGATGGCACAGGATTCTTAAGGGAAGACACCAGAGCTTGCCCTTGCCCCAGTTCTTGACCCTCTTCATGCCTATTAGACATTGCAAAGAGGATCCACACACACAGTGAATGTGTTTCTGTAATATTCTTACTTGTTTTGTCTCATCCATGTGTCCATCTCTCTCCCTGTCTCTGTGTGTCTCTTCTCCTTCACGGCTGAGTGCTTTGGTCCAGGCTCAGGAGGCAGAGGCGGCTGTGTGTTGCGGGCCCAGCCTGGCCCGGCCTGCCCAGCGTCAGGCTAAGTGCCTCTGACAGCCCACCGCACAGTTATTAACTGTGATCCGCCACCACAGGGCCTGGGCAACCCCGCGCCGAGGGGAGGGTCCACCAGAGGGCTCTGCTCTAAACACAAAGACCGCTTTCACCTCTCTCGCAGTCTCCTCTCTCCCCACCGTGTACCCTCCTGACCCCCCCACACACCCACACCCACACCCGCTAATACATATTTACATCATTTCATATACTGGGCATACAGTTTTTCTAATATGGCCTCATTCATGTGGCCCTGGAACTGCTGGGAAGCTGCTCTGCCAGCCGTCCAAGCCCCTGACACTGACGAGCGGAATAAAAAAGCTTTAGTAAAGGACAACTGTGAAGGTGGCTCTCTTATGAAAGATTACTGCAGGGCATGTACATATACAGCCGAGGCATGTACAGCGCTGCGTCGCGGGCTTTATGTTGCCTGTGGAATGCTCTCCATAGACTTGTGGCTTTCATCCGTATAGGTGGTCTGCAGTGCTGTTTGTCCTGCGCTCGCCCTCCAGTATCCCAGCCACCCCTTTTTTTTTTCTTCCTCAGGATGTGGGAGACCGGAGAGCACATCAGCCCCCTGCAAACAACAACACAACACGGGTCATTAGATGACAAAATTGGGAGAGAAATAAATAAATGTTAGTGAGGGGGAGGACAGAGAGAAAGAGAGAGAGACAGACAGAAAAGGAGAGAGAGTGCGATCCATAATGACAGTTGACTATGTTTAGCCCCCAGAAAGGCATTGGGATAAACAGCAGCTCGTCCTAGCTAACAGGAGGGCTTTAAGTCGCTGAATTGAAAACCCCCAAAGCCACTTTTTCCTGCCCACACTGGCCATAATGAGAGCCCCACCATTCAATTGTTGAATAGTTGAGGCTTTTCCCTTTGAGGTGACTGGCTTTAATATAGCAACACGACATACACAGTGAAGCAATGGACGTCCCCAGCAGTGTTCAAAGCTGCGGCGGGATAAGGACACGGCTGACATGCATTATTCCTTACAAAAGCTGCCCTTTGTTTGCTTTATGCTCAGATCCCACAAATTGTAGGCTTTGTCCGTCAACATTTCTTATTTTGGGCAGAGTCCTCCCCCCCGCCCCTCTCTCTCCTGCTGTCCTCCCTGGCCTCGGCATGTGTTGGTGCTTCACGCCATCGATAACTACGCACACATTGAAAACGGTCAGATGACTTCTTTTTGTTGTCTGTTGAATTCATCCCTGCTGCTGCTCTGCAGGCGCTCGAAGGGTCAATCTGCTCGGCTCAGAGATTTTAAACTTCATGAAGTTGATATTTCCAATTTCCTATCTCCTTATCAAAGGTCTCGTTTTCATTATAGAAGCTTATTCTCGGTGTTCCATATTTTATAGGATTTAAATGTGTCTCAACAAATATCGTCTGCAGTGTCTTTCACACACTTTGATGTGCAAAGAAAGAAAAATCTAATTATTTGTTTTGTTCTTTCTTGAAATGGAAAGAGAATTTAGTTTGTTTGGCTGCTGAAGGAAAATCATGGAGTGTTTACACAATCAAACGGGAGGAAAGTCAGCAAGACGTCACCCCCTTTGTTTCAGCTAATCACAATATAAAAGCCAAAAAGGAAAGAAGTATTTCATACACAGGCCTCCAAATAATAAGGCATTTGGAGAAACTCTCACAATTCTCTCGATACATAATTTGTACACAATCTCGAAGATACGATTCACTTTTTGGATTATCATTATAATTACATTTTGGATTCTTTAAAGTCTAAAGAAAACACCCTCTCATCAGTATGCGTACCTATTCAAAGAAGAGGTGTCGCTTTTCAGAGCAACAGAGGCATTAATTAATACTTAGATATGCTTTGAAATCTCCCCGCAGATTTCTAGCAATTTAATTTTGTGTTTGAAATATTATAAGAAAATAAGAAAATAAAAAGAAAGTTAAATTGATGACTGTAATGTTTCTACGTCCTGCTCTTCACAGACCCTGCGTCTGACAGGTCAGGCACCATTAACTGAGCACACTGCCGAGTCAGAGCAGGTCAAAACACCCATTGGCGCCACACACACACACACACACACACACACACAGATTGCTCAATTAGCCCTCCTTTAGCCTGTGCCTCTCTTAACCCTGCAGCTACGCTTATAAGTCATTACACTCAGGGTCAAGTGTGATCCCTGAGCTTATCTGCATCAACAACTGGCAAGTGCAGGCGTCCTCCACACACACACACACACACACACGCACACACACACACACACACACACACACACACACACACGCACGCGCACATGCACAGACACACACACACACACACACACACACACACACACACACAGACCTCTGGTGTGTGTTGTGGGTAATAAAAAGTGATTTAGAGAGGGATGTGATTGAAGAGGCAATGCTGCCCTCATGTGCTCTACAATTTGCAATTACAAGTGGTTAGAAGATATTATTTGTGGACGATTGGTAAATCCCCAACATAACTCACCCTGCCCGCCCTCTCTTCCCAGAACCACTTCTCAAAGAGAGGGTCACAAACTATGTTCTTACAGTGTTTGCCCTGATCGGACCCAAGTTGGTACAATAAGTTACGGTGTTTTTAGTACAAAGTTCCCTCTTTGTGCTTCTATGTCTCCCCTGCAGCTCAGGGAGAAACCACAAGCCGTGGAAAAAAACACAAAGAAGGATTTGGGGCCAGACGGGCCTACCGGGTACCAGGTCCGGGTCCAGGTCCGGATCCAGGTCCAGGTGCCCCCTAAACCAGAGGCTCTGCGTGAAGTTGCTGTTATTAACTTTGCGTTTTTTGTCATTCATGTCAACAACACAGCCCCAAAAGTCCTGCTGACGAAATAAAAGAATAGCCAAAACATTCACTGAAGATGTCACAAGACATTTAGTTGTTTTGTTCTAAAGAGAAGCGTGTGTGGGCTACAAATGTCCATTTCCATTAGAATAAAGAGTACAGAAACTGGTTGAGTAGTTTGCTGCCAGGGGGCCAAAAACTGTTTAAATGTACATATGAGCATGTACGTATTGTTTTAAGATTTGAAAAAATGGGATTTTGCACATTTAGAAATGGAAATGTGGGCCATTTCTCTTGAAATGCATGTTGTTGTGTAATAAATAATAAATAAGAACAGGAGCAGTCTGATATAAGTGCAGGGAAGTTAAGTGAGCTGAGAGATCCAGCTCACACACAGACCTCGTGTGTCACGGCGAACCTCCCGGGTCCTGTCGGGACGGAACAGCTGGAGCCTTCAGCCGTGAGGTGAAACAGTGAGACGTTTTATCTGCACTGCATCACAAAGCGTCTCTTCTCCTCTCCGGAGCCTCTTCAGGCTGAAAATGACTCCGGGATGTGTGGTGGGCCGGGGGAGGAAACTCCCTCCGCCACAGCCCTGCTATCTCTGTGGGAGTTCATTATACACACAGACTGGCCACACACACACACACACACATACTCATTCATAAGCACGTACTGTATGTGCAATACACACGCAATATCTATTATGGGGCATTACACACACACACACACACACACACACTGGCGGTTAGATGTGTGCACCGTTCACCGCACTATAAACTAACCATCATGAATATGTTTCTGTGGACATCCCCTGCCCCACCCATGCAGACAGACTCCCCGACAGTGCCTCCACCCTCAAGGTGTGTGTGTGTGTGTGCGTGCGTGTGTGCTCAGACGGCAGCCGTTACAGTGACACAGACAGAGGGGTCACGGGGTCAGGACATGTTAGGGGTTCTTCTACTATCACATGGACCACACACAAAACAATTTCCCTCACGGGATCAATAAAGTATATTTATCTATCTATCTATCTATCTATCTGTAGTACACCTAGCCTACACTTGTGAGGACCCTCATTGACATAGCTCTTGGCCTTAAAGCTGCTAAATGCTCCAATAGTCGCCAACTTTGTCCGTCTGAGCTTTGTTTGTTGTTGTTGTTGCTGAAAATGACTGTGTGATGATCGCGTTACAGCTCATCTCTATGGAGAGTTTTTAGCATCTTCAACTTCCATCAACTTTATCTCTCGCTGCTCTCCGCAGAAAAAAAACGCCACAAACCAGCAGACAAGACAAAGTTAGTAATTAACTGGAAAACATCAGTGGAGCGTTTAATCGTTAGTCAGATATTATAGTTGGTGGGGCCCGAAACAGAGTTAAAAGAAGAGTGAATATTTGGTCTCATTTTCATCACATGGCCAGAAACTCAACTCCAGGTGAATTATGTTTCTCTGCTTCTGCTGGATGTGTAAACAGGCACTTAACCTAAGGTCTAAAGGTGATAACATGTCAGTTATGGGTTTAGTTTATTGTACTGCCCCCACATGGCGAAAAAAGGAAAAAAAAAAACAATAAACACAGGTTTAACCATTACTACTACACCCCTAACCCCAACAACAGACCAAAGTGTCTGCTTTCCAAAACTGTTCCCGCTTTCAAGGTCTAACAAACTGGTCCAAAGCACGGGCATCACTGACATATGCATCATTTGCATTGTATGTCTTCTCAAAGTGTTCTCATTTGTTAGTTAACATTTCTCGGCGCAAGCTATTTTTCAGAGCATTTTTAACAAATTACACTTTAAAGACGTGATGGGGACAAAATCGGCCATTTCAAGAAGTCGGTGTGGACGTGTCCCCAGCGTAAATGACACCTATCATCCTAAGAAATAAGATAAATGAGAACACACTGACTTTTAACTTCATTAAAGATAATCTCATCAAGTCATTTTCTTCATTAATCTGCTCAAGTCAAACAATGGAGCTTTGAATGTTGTTGCGTTTCATTGGCTGAAACCTTACATACATTTAATCATCGTTACAAATCATTAAATCTAAACCATAATTAAAATATTCATTCATTTTGACAAATCTATAGCCTGTGATTTGCAAATAACCAGAATATAAGTAAACCTGTTCCCCAAAACCAGCAGTGCAACAGCAGCACCTGATGTGGCACAGCCCTCTCTCATGTCATAGGATTCATTTGGCTCTGTGTTTAAGATCTCAGGCAGCCATCTGCTACCTGACAGGCTGAATTCAGGGCAATAACAACACTAACAGCAGCTTTATCACTCCTGAGGTCAGGGTTACTCATGTCCGACTATCAACTAGACTCTGATGTCATCTGCTGGTGAATTTGGGGTATGGCATCTCATTGCCACATTTGTAGAAATCTTTATTTATATTGTCAGTGAAAAGTACATTAACCCCTACAACAACCGGTAAAAACGGCCAAATAATTCACATTTAAGGCCTGGACACTCATAAAATTGGGTTGCAGACGATAGTGAGAATAGAGAGAAGATAAATCCACATTATAAAGCAAACTGTTGCCAGGCAGGAACAGCAGGACCTGACAGGGGTGCTGATACTTCCTGGTCTGAAGTCCCTTTGAGTTAGAGTGTCAAAGGTGTGTGAAACAAAACACTTCTACTTGTGGAGAGTAGAGTGGAGGATGTGCAAGCTGCCCCCGTTCCACCAAAATAACAAAACATCACCGTTTAATTTAAGAGGTCAACTCTTGCCACAGTGAACGTGGGGGGTTGTGCAATGGTGACAGTTCTCCTGTTGCAACGTGTCAAACGCAAAGTGACAAGGAACATAAATTAGGAAAACTGAAACACAACAGATGAGCGTTGATCTTCCCTATTTACAAAGTATTATTGAACAGGAATCTGACCAGAGGAAACAAAACTCATCACTCATCGGGTGAAGGGGTTACATTCATAAAATTAATTAAATAAAAAGGACCAAATGGAGCAGCTTGTGCTCTTGCGCAGGTTGAAAGTTGTTCAAAAGTCGGTCGGGGATTTTCTTCTTCAGACGTCAGTTTGTCAGCAGCACATCCTTCAGCAGATGTAGTGGGCTGCACCAGCGTCTCCTCCAGAGAGGTACAACGGTTAGTAGACAGTGTTTGTGTGATCTTAACACGAATTAGATTTTTAAAATAAACAAAAAAAGGCCTTGTTACAATATAATGTAGGGACAGAGAAAAGCAGCAGCCTTTCCATTTATATACTTCTGCAACTGTCAAACATTAAAAACTAATTGGATTCAAGCCATCCTGAGAACAATCTGAAAATAATAAATACACCTGGCCAGAAGACAGAGCACCCTCCTGCTGATTGAAGGTGTGTGTGTGTGTGTGTGTCAGATAACTCAGTCCAGGCTGTGTGTGTTGGTGTGTTAGTATCCTTGTAGTCCATTGTAAATCTTCTGTACAGAGCCCTGCTTCAGAAGGCCCCGAATACCTGCAACAACACAACCATAACTGTGAACAACAGAAACATATCAAACAAAGAGTCATCTGATAAGATACAAAAATGTGCCATGATTCTATTGGCTACCGATCTGTCTCCCAAATATTCTGCACCCAATATACTTTAAACTTAGGAACAAACAGATGGTAACATCTGAGTATTAGACACTTCATTTCCTGCATTCTGGTGACTTTTTAATGCATGTAAATAACCACAAAACCGAACACAAACAAAATGTTATTTAGAAGAAGTGCTCTGACTTGAAAGGGGGGCCAATCAGATTTTAGCTGGGGCCAGTGACCCTGTGGCCCCGCCCTTGGATCCGCTCATGTGTAGAAATTTGATCAGAGTAGCGTATGTCACAGCACAAGAAACCCATTTGACTCAATGGGGTGAACGTGTGTTCGTGACATTTTCAATAACTTAGGATATTCACCAGAGTTATGGCTGCAACTAATGGTTATGATCATTATCAATTAATCTAATTTTTAAAAAAATGTATAATTTAATTATTTAGTCTATAAAATGTCCGTAAAAAAGGACAATTGCTCATCGTATGTTTATAGAGTCGAAGGTGTTTTCCTGAACATTTCAAAAACCACATTTTTTTTTAGCTTTTATTTCTGGGAAACTACTTAAAAATATTATTCAATATTTAAATTAATGACTTGAAAAAACAGCCCATTAAAACGTTGATGCAAACACATTTGGCAGCACTAACCACATTGTTATGACGTGTTATTTAAGTGAGTAACAAAGCGCACTCTTGGAATTTAAACTTGCAAAATACAGTTACTATTGAGGGGGAACTCCGGCAGTTTATCTCGACTTTTAGCTCCAAAATCACTGGACCTTCCATTTTAAATACTGCAATGCAACTAATAGCATCTGCCTGGTAAATACCGACAGCTCTCAAGCTGTTGGCGTTTCCCTTTAAGGTAAGTCAGGAAGTAAAGTAACTTTTCCCAACACTGAGCCTGTCAAGACCAACGTCCCAGCACGTCCTTTGACGCCTCCTTCCTTCTCACCATCTTTCTGCTGATCATCCAGCTGCGTCGGAGGAAACTCCACATCGAAGGTGATGATGAGGGAACCTCGGATGTTGATGTTGTCAAAGTTCGGCAGGCCCTCTCCTTTCTTCCACATTCGAGCGCCGGGCTTGGTGATCTTGTCTCTCACTACATGGACCTGTCGGGCAACGACACATTCGGTCACATACTTACACTCGGCCCATGTTAGGACAGCTCTGTAAAAACACCAAGTATGTACAGAACCTTGTGTCCGTCCAGATGTACGATGTCCATCTCAAAGCCGACCAGTGCCTCCACCAGGGAGATGGTGACGTTGGTGTACAGGTCATCTCCTCTGCGTTCAAACACAGGATGTCTAAAAGGAAAAGCATCACGTTGCCATTGTCACTAATCTAATATTCAACAATATAAGTATTTTGTCACACAGGATGTACAGTTTATTCATACTTCAACACTTTGATGCGGAACCGTAGATCTCCAGGTTCCCCATCGATGTGAGGTTCCCCTGTGGTCACATATAAGACGTTAACAACAGGTAATGTTTGAAAACAAATTAATAAAGTGATTTATATTAAGGTTTACGTGGATTTACCTTCTCCGATGAAAGGGTACTCCATTTCATCTCTCACTCCCTGTTCAATTTCTACCTCCAAGGTTCTCTCTTCATTTACCAGCCTGCGGTTAACAATAATAGGAAACATGTGTTGTGATATTTGGTTTGGTTTCTTTCCTAAATGTTGTTACACCTCTAACATACACTCAGTTGCCAGTTTATTAGGTACAACTAGCCAAAACTAATGCAGACTAATACAACAGTGGTGCAGTAAATCCTCCTTCATGAAGGTTATAATCTTCATGATCATTTTAAAAGATTGCAGTTTGTGGTGCTGTTGAACTGTATTGCATCACACAGAGAAGTGTTTCTGTTATTTAGCCTACCCTCATTGATATAAATGGGGTGGACAAAATAATAGAAACCCCTGTCAGTATAATGCAATACAATTCAGCAGCACCACAAACTGCAAAATGACCACTGACAGGTATTAATTCAACTGTATGGTCCTTTTAGAGGCTGAATCGTTCTGCATTACAGTTACGTTGACAGCAGGTGTTCCTGGTATTATTGAGGACGACAATAACAGCAGGAGTTTCACCACAAAGCGATGACTTACTTTACATTGGGACACTCATCACACACCATCTCCTGGGTCATCTGGAAGCGGCCAGGTCCGAGCTGCGTCGTCCTCATCTCCTGCCTGCAGTTACACTTCCTCTTGCCGGGGGCTTCTTTGGCTACGGGCTTGACACGTACGACCTGTGCAACAAAGCCGTTTTATAAAAGATTTTTGTTTTATGATGTGAAAATCTCTCTTTCAAACACACACACACACACACACACACACACACACGTAACCAAATCCACATTGTGTTGTAAACTTCAGATATAGAAAAATGAGTGCAGGTGGTTCATTTAGAGACCTCACCTCCACAAAGTTCCCAGAGTACACCTCTTCAAGCGTGACCTCCAGGTCCAGTACGATGTCATTTCCTCTGGGGATGTTCCTGTCCTGTTGCTGTCGGTTGCCTCCAAACATGAACCCAAAGTCACCGAAGAAGCTACGGAAGGAGGACAGCGTAAGAGTGGCGGTAGCATCAGAAGATCTATTCCATCTTTACACACATTTACAATCCTAGTCTTGTAGACAATTTGGTAAAAAAAGTACCTCCAGTGTAAACTGTTCACAGTGAGTTCTGTGAATGATCCAAATTAACCACGACGCTGTTAAGTGTCTTTTTGCATACAGATTTATGATCAATACTTTATTTGGTATATAAATAAATAAATAAATGTACCTCGAAATAATGAAGTACAAAATAAATAATTATTCATAATTTCATATGTTATTGACAATTTTCTATTTGTGCTCCCTGACTTGCAGTACTGCACCAAAGTACCAAAGCAAATTCCTACTTGGCAGTAAACCTGGTTCTGATTTTTAATGCTGTGAGCACCACAAACAAAATTATATTCACTTCAACTGCATGGCTGGACAGTAGTAGGATCACGTTTGATTTTTTTAGACTTTTGGGTGAACCGGCTCTTTGAATTGACCTTATGTTGGCCATTTAGCTGCACTAAAGTATCCCACTGCCTTTGTATAAAAGCACCTGAGCTCATGAAACCCACCTGGAGAAGATATCGTTGTGCGAGCCGTGGTGACCCTCTTTGAGTCCATCTTCCCCATAAGCATCGTACTGTTTCCTTTTCTCCTCATCTGACAACACCTACAAACAGAAACACACAACGACCAAATTCTGCATTCAACACCTTTTCAATACAATGTAATCTGATTCAACAATATTACAAAACACAACCTCAAACACCATCAACACCTCTTTTACACAGTCTTAGCAGAACTTGAATATTAGAATATTCACAAAAGCAGTATTATTAGCACACTGAATTGCATCATACTGCACAGGTGTTCGTGTCATATCGTGTCCACTCAAACTTACAAAAAGTACAAAAGTAGCATCAAAAGGTAAGAAAAGTACAAAAAGTAAAAGTACTCATTATGCAGAATGACCCATATTATTGAATTATAATTATTGATGCATTAATGTGTCTTAATCACTTTGGTGGAGCTTTTTTGTTTTTTTTACTTATATATATACACACACACACACACACACACACACACACACACACACACACACACACAGCTGGGTGGCTTCTGAATTTCACTAAGGGATCAATGCAGTCTTATCTTTATCCATAATAATACATCATACTTTATTTGTTAATTATATTTTGTATTATTAATCTGAATCTACAAAGTAACTAAAGGTGTCAAATAAATGTAGTGGAGTAAAACAATATTTTCCTCCTAAATGTAGAAGTATAAATGGAAATACTCAAGTAAAGTACCTCAAAAATATACTTAAGTACAGTACTTGAGTACATGTACTACATGCCACCACTGCATTTTAAGAGCAATGTGGAAATTTGATAAGGAAACACCTGCTCATCTGCACTCCCACCCGACCGCGTCGGCTTTTCCTGAGTGCCAGCTGTGCTGCGTAACAGCCAATCAGATGCAGCCACACGGTCTAGTCGACCAATCACAGTGACCGTACCGTTTCCAACAACAACCAAAAAGCTAGCGTACAATAAGTCTTCGTATCGGTGCCTCAGGCGCTTCCGCAAGCAACCTCACATTTCTATACAAAATCTACAATACGGTTCTCTGACAGTTCTGTAAATACAACCATCTTTTGAGTCAGAACATGTTCACTGTGCCTCTCTGCAGCCATCACTGGCATCAAGCACATCATAATAATAGCTATATACCCACCTCATAAGCTGCTCCCAAGTCTGCAAATTTGTCTTGAGCTTTTGGGTCGTCTGGGTTTCTGTCGGGATGCAACTGGAGAGCCAGCTTTCTGTAGGCCTTCTTGATGTCCCTGATCGATGCACCCTTACTCACCCCCAAGATCTTATAGAAATCTCGCCTACGAGAGAGAGACAGCGGTTATATACACGACACAAGAGCAAAATGTACCAGACAAGAAAAGCTTTAGCTAGGTGACACTGCTGTTACCTTTACAGGGTGAATCATTCAATAAACAGCCAGCTAACTAGCTAGCTAGCTAAGAAGCTACAGTTACTGAGAAGGAAGCCGGTTCTGTTTCCCTAGGAATGAGGGCTAGCTCCTAGCTAACTAGCGCTCCACAACATGGCCGTTACACTCCCTAAGTTGTCCTAACGCTTAGCTAGATAACAGCAAAACACAACGAAACACTTATTAGCAAGTTAGCTCAGTGTGTCAGCCTGCTCCAGTCCACTCCACACATGTAGAGCAGCTCTGGACCAATCACAGAGAAACATGTGTACCACCTGGCGATGCTGTTTCACCGCTGTGTGCGCGGACTGTCCGACTTACCCCGCAAGCACCGCCGTGATAACATAAAGAAGCAGGCAGCAGACATTGCAGAGATTCATCCCTTTGGTAGCCATAGATCCCAGTATTTGTATTTTATAAAGGAAGTAGCAAAAGAACAGCCGGCTTTTGAGGGTTGGAAGCCGCTGCCAGTCACAAGCCTTCTTCCTCCTGTCAGAGAAAGCCCGCCCACTGGATGTCGGCGAATCCGCCGCTCAGTCACAACTCCGCCCACCATTAAAGAAACACCTCTCATCCGTCCTTTACGTAGATCATCCGTTGCTTCAGTGTGTACTGGCTGGCACCGGCGTGCTCAAAATGTATGTATGAATTCAACTACGGGAACAATCTTCTTGCTGCGTGAAAACGGGCCTCGGTGCGGGCCAATGCGCGCCCCCGCGAGCCGCGCGCAGTAGATGTCAGCGGAGAGGAGCGCGCCAAATAGGAAGAACCGCAGATGCGTGTCCGCCGACTCTGATCACAACAAACCGCATCAACGACGGGATTCGCGCTCATCTTAACTTTCACTTATGAGCGACTTGACCCGTCGAGACGGAGCATCGCGTTGCCTGGACGAAGACAAAGGCTGAAAGTAAGTAAGAGCACAAGACACAATATGTTGTCTCCCAGTCTCTTTTTGCCTTGCTAGCGCTGCTAGCTAACGGTAGCTAAGTTAGCAGGCGAGCCCTAGTTTGGTGAAGTTAACTTTGAGAAACAAACAGTTCACTCATTCCTCCAGCTATTAAGCTGTCTTTCACATTCCGCCTCAAGAAGAAGAAGAAGAGAGTTTTGTGCATATTTATTAGCTGTCGGACTGGATTAGTTTTTAGCTAAGAGTTAGCTGTGTTAGCGTGCCTAACTTGATGTTATGATGCTAAGTCAGGTGTTGGTGACATGAGCCGTTGTCATGGGAGCACCAAAGCGTCGTTGAGACATTACAGGAGATACTTGCCGACATGTTAAATGAACATTTTTTTCAAACGTCTTTTTGTTATTATCATAGTTGTGCGTTTGTATGCTGAACCGTACAACAACTGGTTATTAATAATCAATCAAACTTTATTTCTCTACAAGTCTACAAGTGTAGGCTGTAAAAACAAAACAATTTGAGACCAGTGCACGCAAGAAAATAAAAATTATGAAAATGAAATATGTAGATTTAAAAGCTGTAATAGCAGCCCCCCCAGTTAATCTCTAAATTTAGTGTTCAGGGATATAATGCAATAACTGCCCTGTGATGTCATGTGATTGAAAAGTTTGACTTGCAGTAGACACAGTGTACGGTACTGTATCAGTGTATCATGTGTCTGACTTCCACATCTTTTCCCTTTCTTTGTAGACATGGAGGCAGACAGTGTGAGCATATGGCCACGCATGGAACCCTTCTTACTGGGTGCCCTGCAGGTGAATACTCTTCCCACCTGTTAAATGTAAATGATATTGCCCAGTGGATGCAAACGTTGTAAAATAACTGGAGTTAATGCCATTGTAGGTGTCTCCCTCCTCCAAGCTCAGCCTGCACTATCTTCGCAAGATGGCGATCTACGTGAGAACGCGGGACGGCTGCTTCCCCATTCTGGGCTGGCCCATGTGGAGGCACATTGCCTGTGGAAAGCTCCAGCTTCCAGAAGACCTTGCGTGGCTCTACTTTGAGACCTTTGACCTTCTTATAGGCCACACTCCAGAGGAGAGGCTGGAGTGGGCAGAGTGTCTGTCTCAGTGCTCTTGCAAAAGCGAGCTGGACGAACAAAGGAGCAAGGTGAAAAAATGACAGGGGTGGAGTGCAATTTAGTTAAAGATTACGAAGAAGTGCAAATGGCTCAATTTACCTAAGAATGTAATTCTATCTCATCGTCCCAGTTAACTTTTTTTGTATCTTGTCTGATGCTTTCATGAGGGTGTGCTGCTCATTGTATTGTTGTGTTTTGCCCCAGGCAGAGGTTATTGTTTTAACCCTGCTCTCAAATTCGAGTAGGAGCTACACATTGATATTATGCACCCCTTGTTTCTTTTTCTCCTTTTCACCCCAGTTGTCTGTGGACACACTGCAGTTCCTCCTCTTCCTCTACATCCAGCAGCTGAACCGCATGTCTCTGCGCACATCTCTGATCGGTGAAGAGTGGCCCAGTCATCGCACTCGCTCCCCCTCTCCATCAGACCGAGAGGCCAAGACTAGCTCTCAGAACAAGGTCCTTGTTACTGCGAAGGACAAAAGACAGACTGATAACATTATTTCATGATTTACAGTGTTTTGTCATTCTGATCCCAATGCAAAACATCTACATGATGAAGTTTAAAGTGCAAATGTTATTGCCTTTTCTCGCAAAACAAACATTTTGTTTCTGTTTGGTTCCGCAGAACTGGGATGATCAGGCCCACCTGTCATTTGTGCAAAGCCATCTAGCGGAGATTCTGGAGCTGCTGGTGGAGCCAGGACAGCTGTCACAGTCTGGACAGGCCCTTAGAGATTGCCAGGTCTGTGGACAGTCAGCACACATCCTGTGTTTCTTAAAGCTAAATAAGCTAGATAATCGATATGTTCATAATAACAATGCATCAAATGACAATGTGAAAGGTGTCGCTCGTAGTGATGAACCTACAGAGAATTATCAGCTGAATCTGCAGCTCCTCTCGGCTTTACGGAGCTTTATAGTGGATTTAAGATTTAAGATGGTGGTGTTCATTACAATGAGAACCCCATCAGAGTAAACAAAACGGCGACGTCTAATTTCCATTTCTGTAAAAGCAAAGCACATATTACTTTTTAATCTTTGCTTACAGAATATTGAAAGTATGTGTTTCAGATACAATCATCTGTGCTTTTTGAAAATTTGACTGAAATGAACCTCTATAGCAATTTACCAGCTGATTTTACAGTTGTGCTTTGCCAGATATCCTTGGAGGCTGTGCGAAGCTTGGGCCTGCTCTTGGAGGGCTTGGTTTGCAACGGCAGAGCTGTCCAGCCTGTCCACAGGCTGCTGACCAAAGGCCCACTCCAGACACAAGCTGGCTACTCCACGCTCAGCCGCTCCTTCCCCCTGCACAAGCTACTCTTGTGCCTCCAGCACAGCCTCACACTCAACCCCTTTGGGATGAACGCCTGCCTGCGCTCAGGCAAGAAACTAGCCTGGGCCCAACAAGGTATCCTAAAATCTTCTGGAATTGGGGTTTATATATTGCAGTTTCTTAAACGTGCTTCTTTACAGTCGTCACTCTTTCTCTACCTGCCTACATTTCTTTGACTTTCTCTTTGTTCTTTGTACATTCTAGTGGAGGGTTCCATGAAGAGAGCCAAAATAGCCCGAAACACCCACATGGCTCCACCTGGCAGTAAGATGGTGCTGATGTCGCAGGTCTTCAAACAGACCCTGGCTAAAACCTCAGACAAGCTGACGGGTGCCAACATCAAAATCCACAGATGCTCCGATGCCTTCATATACCTCCTCTCGCCTCTCAGGTAAGGTTTGCTTCCATTAATGTGGGCCGTGTTAGGGTTAGTTCATCCGTCATGGTTTTTGTTCCGTATGCTCCCTCAGGTCAGTCAGTGTGGACAAATGTCGTGACAGCACAGTGGTTCTGGGTCCTGTTGAGACCAGCGTCCACATCCACAGCTGCCAGAACGTGCGGGTGGTGTGTGTGGCCGGCAGGGTCGCGATCGGAGCCTCCTCATGCTGCACCATCCACGCCTTGACGCCCACCCGCCCCTTGCTCCTACCTGGAAACACAGACATTACACTGGGGCCTTTCCACACTTTCTACCCCTTCCTGGAGGATCACATGGCCAGTGTGGGGCTGGCTGTGGTCCCCAGCGCCTGGGATCGACCCTTGCTTCTGGGGACCGAGGGCCTCGTCAGCCCCTCACTCAACACATCATCCAGCCCAGACCCTGCCTGCTACCGCCTGCTGCCCCCGGCTGAGTTTCACACACTGGTCGTGCCTTTCCAGATGGAGGGCGACACGTGTGAGGTGCCGGGGGGGTTGCCTCCTCCATACCAGGCAGCCCTTGATGAAAAGCAGAAGAGGATACAGAAGTGGCAGAAGACTGTGGTGGAGGCCCGGCTGAACAAGTGAGTGGCAAATCATGCTTTCTTAACACCATTATCAATAAGTAGAAACATCTAAAACACCCGGTCATCTCTGCATGTGCACAAATAAGTTTTATTACTCCATAATCCGGCGTGCTATTTTAATCAGTGGAAAGTTATAACGGAACAGCCATTCCAAAGATCAATAAGAATGTGAGTTGGCCACTCAGCTGGTGAGATATTATGGAGTTCATTGATGGCATTGGTGTCAGAAAAGTTGCTCGAGGGGCTCTACGCTCGACCTGACCCTGACCGCACAGGAAACTCATCATAGGATGCTATTTCATGGGGGGAAAATCCTTTGATTTCTATATTACAGTGTTTTAACACCAATCTCTCCCACATCCCGCCTCTTTCCTCTTTGTTTTGTTAGTTTACCTCTTTAGTTCTTCTGTTGTTAATGATTTCTCTCTGATGTTCTGAAGGGAGCAGAAGCAGCAGTTCCAGGAGTTGGTGGAGGTCAAGTTCCACGAGTGGCTTCTGGAGCAGGGGCACAGGCAGGAACTCGACAGCCTCATCCCACCCACGATAGCCTCTTTAAAGGACTCCGAAGGGCCTGCAACAGACACGCTCCGAGTTAATGACACCAAACATATTAGGACTGGACGGGCAGTGGGACAGTCGCCTATGGCTTGTTGAATTGTTGGGTTAGTCTTGTTTGGGATAATTGTACCTGTAAATTAAGATCGCACGACGGTATGCACAGCGAGACAGGCTACATGTGGACATTTGGAGCTTCTGTAAGTTCTTAACAAACAGACGAGCATGCTTACTGCAAGTATTACTTTACAGCATGTTTGTAGTTGTTTACACTTACTCTGCCAAGTCTGGAGCGCTTGATCCAGCTTTTACAGCAACTTCTGTCCCACTCATTCTTAAGTGGAAGGCTGGTATGGTCTGCTTTACAATTCCTTCTTAAGAAAAGGCAGCTAAGTCCTTAACATGTCTAAGCCAAGTAGGGAGTGGCAACATAGCAAGCACCACTCCTATGAAGGAGAGCTGCAGACATTTAAAAAAACACAGGTGTAGCATCTGTGAAGTCACCACGGGCTTTTAAAGGGACCTTTTGAAAAGCCTTAGATTTGGGTTTACTGCTGAATGTCATCTTTTTGGAGACAGAAAATGTAAATTTGGTTGAAAAAAGTGGGTGCAGCTGAGGAGGGGCAAGGCACTGACTGACTCACAGGCTGAGAGACCTGTCGGGCATGCAGACATTCCCTAAAACGTGTTCTCTTCTCGAATAGCTCTTAAATGTAATAATAATTCTCAAAATCTGCATCAACATTTAGCGATCATTAGAGGAACTTAAACTTAAAGCACTTGTGATTGGTATCTGATATAACTGCTGTGAACACGTTGTGCCTCTGTCATACAGTCTGGCGTGATTGTCACCATTTCTTCCCAAACGGTGCCCACGGATACAAACTACGTGCTATTTTCTGTTAGGAAAAGAGTTAAGGGAAGGACACGTGTGCATTTCAAGATGGAGAATGTAGATGTTAAATAAACTTAGCACTTTGGGTATTAAGGACATGTTAGTGCACCTACAGTTTCTTACTCAGGTCATAGTATTTTTTGTGTTAATAGAATATTAAAAAATAGCAATCAAGCATTTTTCATTATGGAGGAGAAAAGGAAGGAATATTAACATCATTTATTGTTGGTATGTGATGGCACCGTCCAAACTTGGTGATATTTCTGCTGCACTGCTCTCCATGAGCTGAACCTTTCCAGCATGTTGTATTTCGTGCCACACCCCAATTATTGATCTCACAGTAGGTGTTTTCACCTGCTGTCAAAAGGAAATATTTTCAGGTACAACACGAAAGTGCAGCAGCTATTTTGCTGCTGTGATTTATTGCGGACTTATCCTTTAATTTTACAACCGAAACTGCTGATGTGCCAAATAAGGCAAAAAAAAAGTTACAAATATTTGGTCAGTTTGCAGAACTGTTGCCTGAATGTACGTATATTTTTATATTAATTCACCTGTATGAATATGTATATTTTAGCATGATAGTAAGAATATTTTACATAAATCTACCCTGCCTCCAGAACTATTTTTAGCATTTAGTACTTCAGGTTTCCACACTTCCACTCATTACAGCATGCTGAATGAAGCTGCGATGATTAGTCGATTAAAAGAAAATTAAGAACTTAAGAACTCTTTTTGATAATCGATTAATCGTTTCAGTAATTTTTCAGGCAAAAATGTCAAACATCTGCTGGTTCCAGCTTCTTAAATGTGAATATTTGCTGCTTTTCTAAATGAAGAGTCTTTGGGTTTTGGACTGTTGGTCAGTGACGTCACTTTGGGCTCTGGGAAACTGATTTCTCACAAATGTTTTGACTTTTATAGACTAAACGATTAATCATGAAAATAACTGGCAGATTAATCACGAATGAAAACAATTGGTAATTTTGAGTTTTCACAGGTTGGGACATTACATACAGTTCTGCTGCATGTGTTTTCAGGGCAGCATTTTAATTAGTTAAGGGAAGATGGACTTGATAAAAATAGGTTCTGTTAAAATGCTGTTACACATTAAGAGAATATTACTGTAAAAGTTTTCAAAATGCTGCGATGCGTCTTCAGTTTCAAGATGGTGATCACACTGTACGATGCCTTACTGCTGTCGCTTACTGCGAAACACACGCACCTCTGTGCAGTTACTATATGAAGAGCACAAGCTAGTTTTTCATTGTTTAAAAAGAAATAAAAGGTTTTGAATAAAATCAGGTTGCTTATTTGGATTCTGTCTTTACCTTTGAACCATCTGAGTAATAAAGAAATGGACCGAAAAGCATGAAGTCAACTCATAGTAATACTAATCAATAGTACTATTGCATCTGTGGTTACGCAACACTGTCAGTGGTGGAATGTGACTCGTACCAAGTACCACACTTAGGTAGTTATTTGTATTTCATTAGTGTTCCCATTTTATGTCACAGGAAATACTGTACGTTTTATTCCACTACATTTGTTTGACAGCTTTAGTTACTTTGTAGATTAAGAATAATAATACAAAATCTAATCAACAAATACATTATAATGTATTATTATTGATAAAGATAAGACTATTGATCCCTTGGTGAAATTCATAAGCTACCCAGCAGTATATATATATAGTAATATAATAAGCTCCACCTTCACGTGCTGCAGCATTAAAGTGATGAACACATGAATGCATCGATAATTATAATCCAATAATATATATGATTCTGAAATGGGCCATTCTGCATCATGAGTACTTTTACCTTTTGTACTTTAATTACATTTTGATGCTAATACTTTTGTACTTTTATTAAGAAGTAAAATACTGAATGCAGGACTTTTACTTGTAACAGAATATGTCTACTTTTATTTAACTAAATAAAGTATAAGTTTTAACTATAGTGGTAAACAAATGTGCCACTGTAGTTACAACTTATAAAATATAATGCATAGTTATAAGCAACCCTACAATACATTAAAATTAGTTCCACACTGATCAGCTACAATGGTAAAATGCTGCTTGAAAGTATTAATCATCCAATATATAATAAAATGTGTATGATATATAATAATATACAGCTCACAGGGGCACTTTAAGTACATTTTGCTGATAATATTTCTGTACTTTAAGTGAGCTTTTACTTGTAATGCAGTATTTTTACAGTGTGGTATCTGAATACTGAACGCTGCTTCTATCTGGATTCATCCATAAGGCAGAAATAAGTCATGAGTAGGCAGGTGGTCATCAGGTGGGGGGGGGCAAGCTGGTGCAGCTGGCATGTACAACATGGTATGAAGCTGGAGCGGGGGTGGTGGGTGGAGGTATGGGCAATGGACCCAGCCAGGAGAGAAGTGGGGTCAGTGGACGTTTACCATGCCCGGCCATTATGCCTTAATCCTTCCTCGCTTTTCTGGAAAAACTGAATAGCACTAGAATCACTGACTCAATTTTTGGATCTCATTTTCATGACAAAGCGATTGTTCCCCTTCTGCCTCCACTGTTGCTGTTGGTAAACGTAGGAAAGCGGGGATATAAAAAGGGCCCGGCGAGGGGCCAGTGCAACATCGGGACCTCAGGGGAACAACCACTACCACCACTTAAACATCACCACGGCTATCCCACACATCATATCCAAGATGGGCAGGGTGAGTTCAGACAAAGTGGGGCTGGCGGGAAACACTGTGGCATGCAGGTTAAGTATGAATGTGTGGGTTTAAGCCGTGGACAAGGCAGTATATGTGACCCTCTCTGCAGGGATTATTAGGGTTCAAACCGATTTTAATTTGGGTTACAGACGAGGAAAGTTTCAAACAGTGTTGTCGACTGGACTGGCCGTTTTTTGGTGTAGATGGATTTAGTCAGCTGGAGGTTAAAGCTGCACTCGCTGCTGAAAAAACATGACTAAAAGAATGCTTTTCAAGGCTTTCCAACGTCAGAAAAGCCTTTTGTTAAGTTTGTGTGAAAAAACAGCGACAGTCAAATTGGCCAGTCACTGACCTTTCCGAGATGAACACAGACGATGTGACATGTGGATGTGTTGTCTCCCCCAGATTGTCTTGTACGAGGACAAGAACTTCCAGGGCCGCCGCTATGAGTGCGACAGCGACTGCTCGGATTTCCACGCCTACCTGAGCCGCTGCAACTCCATCCGGGTGGAGAACGGGGCCTGGGTGGTGTACGAGAGGCCCAACTACATGGGCTACCAGTATGTCCTGACCAGGGGGGAGTACCCGGAGTACCAGCGCTGGATGGGCCTCAACGACCGCCTCAGCTCCTGCAAGATGGTCCTCTTTGTAAGTCACCCATCGCCTGTGATCTGAACATTGCATGCAGAGCTCTTAATTAACCACTAACCTGTAGAGATCGACTCCTAGTAGGATTTTTACTTGTATGAACTTGAGGTTCATGACTCTGACAGTCACAGTGAGTGCAGGGGCGTCATGCTACGGTGTTGATGCTACCAGTGACTGCTGCAGGGCTTCGTCAATGGAGACCAATACTTGTCTATTTGTATGATCAGGCTCTGGTCCAGCCGACCCACAGCCTGAAGGCAGATTCAGGGAAAAACACTTTCATTCAAAAATCAATCTAGTTAGTACACGCTGCATGTGTACGGTTTGAAGTATTTATAACGGCATGAAACAGTGAGCAAACAATGAGGGATGGTGTTTAATTAAAGTCAGTTATCTAACTGATGTGGTAGATCATGCCAGACACACCGAGTATATAATCTGTATAAAGGCTTCATCCACCCATCTTCCATTTTAACCCTCTTGTCATCTACTCCCTGACCCCTCCCATCTCCCTCGCGTCCTCCTGTCACCCTCCAGACCAGTGGGACCCCGTACAAGATGCAGCTGTATGAGAAGGCAGACTTTGGGGGCCAGGCCTTCGAGGCCACAGAGGACTGCCCCTCACTTCTGGAGAAGTTCCGCTGGAGGGAGGTCAACTCCTGTAAGGTCTTCGACGGCTGGTGGGTTTTCTATGAGAACCCCAACTACCGTGGACGCCAGTACTTCCTGGAGAAGGGGGAATATTGCAAGCCAGGCGACTGGGGTGCTGTCAACCCTACGGTCCAGTCCTTCAGGCGCTTCACTGAATGACTTAACCTCCATCCAAAATGTTAAAAGAAAACAACCCACTATGTTGATATTTGACTTTAATTTTCATTGACTATTTTGTGATTTTGAACTGAGGTCTCACCAATAAAAAGCTGTCCAGTAAGCAGACTGAAGACATTTCTTTGGATTTTCCATACATGACATGTTTCATGTCTTTTGTGACCTTGCCTACTTAGACATCCACACTTCAGGGCTCAGTAAGTATAACACTTGTCTGGAGCTTTCAACAGGCCTGAAGAAAACTATTCAAACTGTCCCAAATAATCCAAGTGTATCCATTTCATCGTGTCTGAGATGTCTGATGGTTGGAGTTTGGACTGCATGACCTCCTCAGTTTAAGTCACTGATTTGAACAGTTTCCCAGAAACACTTTAGGCTACTTCACCCCAGCGCAGGTCTGAGGTTCATGGTGACAGGCTGAAGGTTGAAGTGAGTCCCAAAAGAGAAACAGTTTCCTCCCCCACCTATCAGGAGCAGCTCTGGTTCTTCTGGGTCCGTCAGCTCAGAGCAGAATGAGTGGAGCATCAGAGCCCAGGGCACCGAGGTCTGGAGATGGCAGAACACACAGTGATTTATCATTCAGCATCTTGTCTAATAGATCCATCCTGAGACTACATGATCAATGTAAACAAATTACTTCACATGTAGAACTTGATGCCACTTTTCAGGTAACAAACCCAGGCCTTTACAACCTGGGGGGGGGGCTGCATCAAGACACTGAATTTCACTTAAAATGACTGCTGTGAAGTCTGTGTGCATTAGGTCCAATAGATGTCTGACTGACCGTGTCCAGACTGAACTCCACCCTGCTGCATGTGGTGAGGTTGATCATGACAACACCTGGCACACCATCTGAATGCAGCCAAACTCCACCAACCACAACCAGCTTTTCATCCATCACATGGGCAGAATGAGAGTACCTAAAACGGAGCAAATCATTTCATTTCTTATTGCCCTTTGGTGGGTGGTTTTGTTTAGATGAACTGAAAGCTTTGTCAATGGCTTTGAAAAACAACAGACCTGGGAACGGGGGGGGGCTCCACCTCTATTCTTTCCCAGGAGAAGCCTCTCTCAGTTGGCCTTAACACCACTGTGTCCCCCAGTGGCACTCCCCTTCTGTCTAGTCCTCCAAACACCACCACACCTCCCCGATATGAACATGCTGAGTGGGAATGGCGGGCCTCTGGTGCTGCGCCCTCTACTGGGATCTGTAAATAATACATGCACACAATGGACCTCATGAGAGCGTTTTCCTATTGTTCTCACTTAAACCTCTCTCTTCTCTTTTTCGGTGAGGTTAGCTGCTCGTACGAGTGTCCCAAGTCGGACTCATCAAACTCATTTAACTGGACAAACTTGTACGTGGCTCATTTCAGCCTGAGGAGTGCCACCTGTTCATGAGGAGGTGTTCATGTTTCACTCACAAAAAGGCTACCAAAGAGTAAAAACAAGAATTTCACACTGTTGGCACGTGCCACTTAAAGTGGAGAGAGACAAGATAACGTAAATGCTAGAAGTGTGTGTGTGATTGAAACCCTATTTATAAAGATAAGACATGGATAGGGACTAAACAAACCTCAGTCCAGTGCTGCTGGTCTAGACACAGGAAGTAGGCGTCACCCAGAACTGCCTCCGATTCATTCTTTCCTCCAAACACAAACAGAAAGTCTTTGCCTACAGAAAAAATGAGATGGCTTTATTGTACAATAAATAAGTAAGTAAGGATAGATGAGAGAAAGAAAGAAATATCTCACCTTTGTGACTGACCACAGTAGCAGTGTGCCTCCATCTTGGCGGTGGGGAATCACCCGTACAGACCATCTGCTCCACACAAAGTGTCACTGTGTCTCGGTTCTCTGAGTCGAGAGGACCAGGTGGACCACCGGGGTCCAGGTTTACTCTGAAAAGGCCTCTGATTGGGTTGAGTGGAGAGGAGCGACCACCGTACACCACGGCACCTCCTCCAGGAAGAGAGGTAACGGTGTGGTAGAGTCGAACACCTGCGAGAAGGCAACACAACAACCAGCTGTTCACACTGGAAGCAAAACTGGTCGCACTTTACTTACATGATTTTGATAATTTAGTCCTACTAGTCTGCTATCACGGATTGGGAGAGACATTTCCAGGCACTTAAGAGTCCTGCAGGAGAGTAAAATTTCTGATTCAAGCTGAAACTAACTTTTTACAGATTAACCAAGCCTGTAATTGTTTGCATATTCTGTCGAAATGGAGTGTAAGAGCAAGAACTGACAGAAAACAAAAAATCAGAAGCAGCAAACCTTCTCACCCATATCTACAGATGGTTCCACACCGACAGATCTCCAGCCTTCCTGGCCCCTGAGGAGGATCCTAGTCCCTGCCCCCCTGCCTACTCTGCTAGAGCCTCCTGTTAGCAGGATCTGGCCAGGGCTCACTGAGGTGGACGCCATCCCCAGCACCTCCATACAAACTGGTATGGTCCGCACACTCAGGGCCGTGGGGCTCCAAGATGGGCAAATGGATGGCGCTGGACATAGAGAGGCAAACAGACGTCACAACCTTAGTCACGAAACACGTACAGGCATGTGAACAAAGTGTCTAAAAGTAATCTCAACAAAATTACAAAAGATTTGTTAGTTGGATGTGGGGCCAGTGGCTTTCTATGAGAGGGAGTTAAAGTGACGGCTACCTGGAGCGTGCGTGAGTAAAGCCTGTACCATCAAAGAGCCTCGAGATGCAGTGAGGATGAAGTAGTGGGAACATTTCTGGTGCCACTCCTGAGGGTAGACAGATGTCGAGCCATTCTGTTCAGTATGATTTTATAAAGGGTAGAACAGAGAGACAACCACAACCCCACACAATAAGAAGATGCAAACACATTTCAACAGCTAACCTCATATTCATCAAAGGGCTCCAGGCTCTCCACCCTGCGCCTCTCCTCCTCAGGCACCAGCCCGACGTAGAAGTCATTCATGTCCAGACACACACACTGCTCCCAGCCCTGGACACGAAAACACATTAAAACAGCATGATGCTATCTGATTAAATATCTGTGCTTACTTCAGAAAAAAACCCAACACAGAGCAATCATATATTTCTGAATGTAACCAATCAATAAACACCTCTGTTGCATATACCACTTGATTAAAGTCATTACACTTAAAGAGCAACAGTAACAAGATGTAGTAATAAGAATAAACTGTCTGCATACTGGCCTTGTCCAGGAACCTGTGTCTCTGTGCAGCAGTGTCGGGGTATCGTTGAAGCGCGTGCAGAGTTGAATTGAGTTTCAGGAAATGATCTCGCATGATGCGACCAAAGGGATCATGTGGACGTATCTGCTCATACATAACGAAGAGCGACTGTGGCAAGAGCTTTGCCGCCCAACTAATGACCGCATCGGACCTGGAAGACACACAACGTACTGTATAACCAGCATTAAAGCTGTGCGATTATAGCTAAGATCATAAGGTCATGATTATTTTGCTAGATATTGTGATGTAATTATTGTACCTAAGATCGAAATACAGTACATGATTTCTAGCTTGTATATTTTGTACATAAAAAGGGTGATATGGGCCCCTAAACAGACCGAAGTGCAGTCCTTACCATTGTGTTTCCATGTAGGTAAGCACCACTTCAGAGAGAATTAGGGTGGGGGCAGCCCAGTCCAGACCAGCTGCGCCCAGAGCCTCTTCCACCTGGGACTCCTCTCTAACATCCACCCCTAGCAGATGGTACTGACCACTAGACACATATAAAGGTCCTGAAGAGACAGACAGACATACGCTTCTGAAATCTAACGACATGTGTACGACATGTGCATTCTTTTCTAGACTCCTGTAAAGAAAATCTCTTTGAATCTCAGTGAACACACGTGTGTTGGGTGTGAAGGCAATGACAAACCTGTAAGAGAAGGTAAATGGGAGTCTAACGCCCTCCTCAGAGTAACATTAGATCTGATCAGGGCAGCCTTGCGCCGCGTGACATCAGGAAAATCGACCTCAAACACAACAGCCCTGTCAAGTGCTTCATCTGCGTGTAGGCGAAAATACGTAGAGTCGAACCCTGCGCCCAACGACAAAATCTAAAAACAGGGGGAAAGATAACGACAAATGATGGTATATAAAATACGCAACCTTTCATAAAGCAAATGTTCTATACAAAGTAGTGTTGGACAATAAACTGTTAACCTGCCTGTCTCTTGGGGCAGTTTTCAGTAATGTGCAGGAACCTCCTCACACAGTGGTCCACAGCTCTCCAGCGCACATAGTAGCCCCTAAAACATGCAAAGACACTTTCATTTGTACCAAACATTGTTATCATTATTTATTACTGTGTTCCGTATACTACTGTGTACAATTTGAAGTCATAATATTGAGCTCTAAAAAACTGTTATGGACATATTTCACTTATATTTTATAGCCCAAATGATTAATGGCTAATTCGTATTTTGACACATTACTAGGTGGTTAATTATTTAGCTATTTTCTCATCTCATGAAACAGCACGTGATGCTTAACACTTTAACCCTCTATGGCTGTGATCATGTGCCACTAGGACTCCTGCATTCTTCCCTTGCACATGAGAGTAATTCCATCCCAGGTGTGTGGCGGTTCTTTGCCACTGCATAAATTATGTTGATATATATTACAACAACCCACTCCGTACGTGTATTTTGTGCTCAATAAAGTGATTGTGACCTTGATCACTGAGTCCCATGCACAGCTGAGTACAACAAGATGCAGATCCCTGCTGACCTGTTGATGAGCGGGGCTCTCCTGGATACTTTGCACACAAAGTGTTGGAGGAAGACATCCTGGAAGTAGCCCTGCGCTGCAGCAGACACCTTGCTCACCACACTGCTGTCGTTGGTTCCCTGTACCTGGGTCAAGCAACAACAACAAAAAAAACAACAACACAGAGCCATTATAACTGTACATGAAGAAGAAATACTCAGATCCTTTACTTAAGTACAATTGGCAATATCACACTAAAAAAAGTAATTGCAAGTATAAGTATACAAGTATAAACCCTGCATTGAAAATGTTAAAAGTATGTGAGTGTTATACTACTATACATTAAGTTATTAAGTAGCACTGCACTGTTGTAGTAAGCATTTTATACACTGTTGTGTAGTTTAATCTATAACAATGCATCATATTTTATAAGGTCATCATGTTTTGTGTGTGAAATCTTCATCTGTAAACTAATTTAGGCTGTCAAATAAATGCAGAGGAGTAAAAAGGTGAACTGTAGTAGAATATAAGTAAGCGGTGGCATGTACATCAAGTACAATACTTAGTTACAATCCACCACAGATTTTTACACGCTTTCCACACCAGGTTTTGCTGGCTACAGTGACTGAGTTAGACTTACGGCCGTGTCCCTCCCCTGCTTCTTCCTGTCTGTCGTTGGCATAATGTCAGCAAGCTGCCACACCGCTTGGCAGGTAAACAACACACATCGTACGGTGTATTTATTAAGCGTTCATAGGAAGGTTTTCCGAGACTCCAGTAATCACAATATTTCAAACAACCTTCATGTGGTACAGACTTGCGGGAAGCTTCCTATCTGCGTTCGTGCGCCCCCTGCGGCCTGGAGGCCACAGCAACAGTAAAGCGCTCTGTCATTTAAATACCGTTCAAAAGCCCATTCAGGATTCTTATACTTTAAGGGTAATATTTGTGAGTAAAAGGATAATCTCTTGCGGTGGTATTCATCATTCATACTTGTCGTTGTAAATATAAAATAATGTTGTCTTCGGCTAAAACTTTAGCATATTTAGTCGAAAGTGCAGACTGTGAAAACGTGAAGGGACCGTTGGTTACTGCGGTTCTTCTTCTCTTCACAGGATTGACAATGCGGCACTCAGTGCGCCTGCGCCAATTTACAGGAAGCGTTAACATTTTCTTTCAGCAGCTGATTGTCAACAGTGAAGCCTGCGATACCCGCACTGCTGAAACGACAGGATATACGGTAAATATTGGCATATATTCCTCTTAGTAGCCACATGTTATTCACATGAACAGGTAGTATTAGTATGTTTAATTGGGCGTCGAAATATAAAGCTTTGATTCAGTTTCGCCTCGTCCGACCTGACTGGTCGGAGCGGTGTATGTTAGCGTATAACGCAAGATAAGGGCTGGTGATCTGATAACAGTCAGTGTGGGAGTAACCTTTGCCAGTTGCCCTCTGCCCAGACACTTCACAATTTGACGTTGAGGTTTGTTTCAAATGACTAATTTGCTGCAGTGATGGATGCTCAACATTGTTGTCTTAAAGAGGGAGACAGCAGTGTGAGGCGCAGCATCCCTGTTAAAGCTCAAGTTTCACTGCATGATAATGGGACACAGCTCGCAACGGGCAATATTTCCAAACATGGCTCTGACCCAGGGAACACAGAGTAGACATGCAGCTGCAGCACAAACTTCTTCATGTCCCCTGCTATTCCTTGGTTTCATGCCAGGGAGATCTCCACCCTTCCTAATGAAACCCAAATCTTTAGACTTTATGGGTGCACTGGAAGAGACGAAGAAAGAAAGAACAGGGTATGTGAGGCAAGGTAAGATGTGAGCACAGTAGACATTCAGGGCTGATAAATGTAAAGCAATGCTATTCCTTGAATTCATGTCAGATCTCCACCCCTCCTTATAAAACCCTAATCTTTAGACTTCCACTGGAAGAGGCGTGTTGCCTTGAGAAAGAAAGAAAAGTGTATATGAGGTAAGGCGTGATGTAATATTGCACCAAAACAAAACCTTTCACCCCTTTTCATTCAGGCAAAACAAAGACTGAAGAGAGGTCAAAACACCATCAGCGACACTCGAGTGCACTCTGGCAGTGCAAGTGGCTGATATCCCAGAAGCACCTATATCCACTCCAGGGAGGAGGCCCAGCCCCCCTGCCGTCTCCTACGCGGGCCGGTATGAGCTCCAGAGGGAGTGGAGGCCGCTCCAACGGCACACTACCACAAACCAAGATCTGCCAGTTCAAGTTGGTGCTCCTGGGTGACATGGCTGTGGGCAAGTCCAGCCTGGTGCTGCGTTTCGTCAAGGGACAATTTGACGAGTTCCAGGAGACAACCATAGGAGGTGAACACTGGGAAATGTGGACAGTGTGTGTGAGTGAATGTAGGGGGAAGAAGGTTGTATGTTGTGTTGGTTAAAATGCTAATCAGGTGCTCGAAGGGGTAGCAAAAAGGTGAGTGAAGGTCTCAAGAACACCTGGTAACCTGTCATTTTCCCTTTATGTCCAGCTGCTTTCCTGGCTCAGTCCGTGTGTCTAGATGATACGACAGTGAAGTTTGAGATCTGGGACACTGCAGGACAAGAGCGATACCACAGCCTGGCTCCTATGTACTACCGTGGCGCTCAGGCTGCTATCGTTGTCTTTGACATCACCAAGCCGGTATAGTATAAACAGATTCAGTCATTAGTTACTTGTTCATGTAGGTCTGGGCGATATTATTCTGGGTTATAACTTTTGCTGGCTGCAGAAGTCAGACATTCATGGTTTATTTCACTCTGCTAAAACAGTCAAATAAGTGTAGAAATGATTTTACTTAACTGTAACACAGCCAGAACCTATATAACATAACACCCAACTGGTTGAGGCAGATGACCGCCCACCCAGAGCCTGGTTCTGCTCGAGGTTTCTGCCTGTTAAAAGGGAGTTTTTCCTTGCCACTGTTGCTTGTGCTGCTCTTAAGGAGTCGGTCTAGACCTGCTCTTTATGACAAAGTGCCCTGAGATAACGTTGTTATGATATGGCGCTATATAAATAAAACTGAATTGAATTAACAATATTACATAGAAACATCCCAGACAATCTGGTATTAATAATATCGCAGTATGCTGCCCAGCTCTATGCTTCCATCAACTTTAGGAGGTGAGCAGTTTGTCCCCTAACTGATGAATAAATTCCTATATTGATGTGTTATTCATGCACGGCCTCCACAACCTCTTGTCATGTTTGCCTGGTATTTACATATGTGGCGGTGGTTTAGCTGACCCTGGTGCTGTGTTTGTGCAGGACACTTTCGAGCGAGCCAAGGCCTGGGTGAAGGAGCTGCAGAGGCAGGCCAGTCCCAACATTGTTATCGCCCTGGCTGGGAACAAGGCTGACCTGGCAGAGAGGAGACTAGTAGAGTACGAGGTAACGCCTGTTTGTGGGCTGTAGCCTAAACTAAATCAGAGCTGATTACCTCTCTGAAGTTGGATGGCAATCACTGCTGATGACATGTTGCATATGTTATGAATTAATTAATATTATTTGAACTATGGGTGCTATAAGTAGCACCCATGAGTAGTGGACCAGGTGGAGGTGTTCACATGCCAACAGTTGACTGGCTACCTGTTGGAGTGGAAATCAGGCTCATGCTTGTGTGCACAATTTCACAAAAACATTAGATTAGATTAAAGGATGTTGTAATCAAACTGTTGTGATGTCCATATCTTGGACTTCTTTTACCACACAGATTTGGCTGCATTCAAATACTGGTGGAAAAGTCCGTATGAGTCAGCTGCTACCTGATAAAGTTGCATTCAAGAGCAATTTTGTCAGAAAATCTTGAATACAAAACATAAAGCTTGTTTGCTGCTCAGAGGTTTGTGCAGTGTAGTCAGAGGGCTGTTCTCTGAGTGCCTGCTATTTGTAGATAAAAAACATCTGAGTTCTTTTCAGCTTTTTTTTGTTTGTTTGTAGTTTTTCAAATGACTGCTGATGTTATATTTGTATTTGTTTGTGTGTCGTGTGGCACAGGAAGCCCAGACATACGCTGAAGACACTGGCTTGCTCTTTATGGAGACTTCTGCCAAGACTGCCATGAATGTCAACGAGCTCTTCCTGGCCATTGGTGAGTGTCCTTTAATTTACAGTGGAGCAAAAATAAAAGTGACTTTTATTTCTTAAGAGAATGAGATTCAGGCCACAGGAGTCAGGAGATTATATGTTCGGTCCAGGTTGTTTGTTTGTTAATTAGCAGCATGTGTCAAGAACCTGCTCACAGACTTAAAGGGAATTTGGTGGGATGTTAAGCCATGGGCCAATGAACATGTGATTATATTTTTGATTTAGATCCACATCCAAGAACGTCTGAAAGGATTACCAGACATTGTGAGATATGGCCTTTTTAAAAAATACATTTTCAGCATTTCCTCCTGGAAAAAACCCTCACTTTGATGAAAAAATGAGCCACACGTATCCCATCATTGCTTATTCACTATGTGGATTTTGGTGCAGATTCAGGATTTATTCAAAAGACTTCTTAACAGTGTGACACAGTCAATTTTTGAAATCTCCACCCCCCATATTTTTTGATTAAATTACTGCACTTCATCTGAATTAAAAAAAAAAGAAAAGTCTGGTGCAGGTGTCCATGATCACCTATCACTTCTTTTTGGTGTGAATCTAAATTCAGATGCAGGAATTCTTTTTAATTGTTTTTTAAAATAATATCAAGATATTTGAACGTCTGTTATTTTCTCCTGAATTAATCCTAAACAGAGTGCAAAATTAACTTTTTTCTCCACCAGTCAAATGGCTAGTGAATGTTCAAATTTACCAGCCACTCAATAGATAACCTTTGTTTTTTTTGGCTGATGAGTGAAGCAAATCTACCAACCGCCTGCTTATTTTACCAGCATTTGGTTGGTGGCTTGAGCTAATTCTGTGCCCTGATCCTGAATAAAAGAGATCTTTTTCAAAGGGAGTTTGGCAGCAGATACAAGATACTGTGGATATGTGTGCTCTCTGAGTACTTCCTGGCTAGAAGTTGTAGCCTGTTGTTGATTTTGATATGTCAAATATTTCACTTTGTCTTCTTCATGTAGCAAAAAAGATGCCAAAAACAGACACCCAGAACCCTACACATGCAGCGCGACATCGGGGAGTCAACCTCCAGGACCCAGATGCCCACTCAACCCGAGCCTGCTGTGGTGGGAACTAGACCTCCACAACTCCCACCAGTATTTCACCATCGACACCACCACAGCCCTTCAACCATCCTGTCTCCTTCAACCAACTTACGGGGGTGGGCCTGTTGCTCACCCCCTTACCCTCCACTCATCCTCCTGTCCAAGCAGACAGAAAATCAGAGACAGAAAATCAAAGGAGAGAATAAGAGGAAAGGAAGAGCAAGCAGAGATGGAGGAGGAAGACACGATGTTTCACATCTGTCTCTTGGCCAACAACTGAGATTCTGCATTTGGAATTTACAAGGGGAGGTTTAGTGAAGACTGAGTTTGAGAGGAGGAAAATAAAGAATGTGGAAGACAGTGGCAAGCCTGTTGTAGTATTTAGCACTAATTGTGAATTATCTTTTGTTTTCATGCTGCCTTGCATCAGTCACAGCCCTGATTGCGTAAAAATGCACAAAATGAGCAGCACATGCTGGCGGGAGGCCAGGGAAGGCAAGGAGAGAGAAAAAAAACCCGGTCAAGACATAAAATAAAGAAGCCGAATGGTTAGATCGTGGCTGCTTCCTTCTTCTCGTTTGTCTGAGCTTGCGCCTGCTTGCTTTGCCTCCTCCTAGTCTTGAATCAATCAAATCCTGCTGTGAATAATGCCACATGTTGTACCCCTGGAATGATCTCATATCTCGTAATCCCCCTCTGTCCTGCCTGACCTTCCCTGGTGTCGCTGTCCAGGCCCACATTAGATAAGACCTGTGGCACAGTTTGCCCAACATAAGTCGATTTGTACGTATTTATTGTCCAGTGTTTTGACTTCTCCAGTGTCTCCGAGGCACCGCTTCCACTCCCATTTCTCCTCCTTTGATCCAGATAGAAACTCATTGTGTGAGGCAAACACTTAAAACTTCTTCTACAAAGTTCTGATTTGGTGGGATTGTTTTTCTGTACAAGATTGATGGTGTTACATTGTGTTTCTCGTAGATTTGTTTGGTCCAACAGACTTGCTTGTTTGATGAAAGAAGTGCAGTGTTTCGGGTTTCAATGCCTTGCTTGAGTGCGCATAAGGGAAAATGTGAAGAATCACAGCAACAATATAGACCTGATATGGAGTGTATATACACTCATGACTTTACTATTGCCATGTATGAGCAGGAAACTGTTAGCTCCAACTGATCACATGTCTGTAGCAGAGAACATATCCCTCAAACCCAAAGTAAGTAGTATTGCATCAAATACAAGACTTAATGAGTCCCTGTTTTGAATAAATAGCTTGATCTAATTTTTCAGTTATTGCAGTGAGCGATGGGGCAAACTGTAATAGCAGGAAGTGTGGTTGTCTTTCTATTACTGGCATCAGTCAAATGATATATTGGGGGCCGGTGTCCTTGTAGAAGAACTAATGGACAGAATGAAAGGCAGGAAGATGAGAGAATCTGACATTTGTGTACCATGCTCTGTAGGAAAAACAAATCTGCCCATCTTGTGTTTAATGTGTCCCTCATCTGTCCCTCGTCCTAAAGTTGTCGGTGAACATGAAATCATAGTGATCTTAAGTGGTTTTACGAATTCATGTAACTTAATATGATGCTCTTAAGACAGAGTTGTGTGTTTGGTTGAAGAAAATGAAAGAATTGATGAACACACACAAAAAAAAAACAAGTGCCTATTCCCAGTTTTCTTTTTCTGTGACTCACGTTTGGGGCTTTCGTTTAGAGTGTGCTTCGTAGGCAACGTGCAGGAAAACCATTTCCCTGATTGGCTTGTACTATAAACCAATAACGTCATTAGGCAATATAATGTATTGGCTCTTTGTATGGATGTAAGGAGATCTTATTAATACACTGTATGTTATACATTATTGTCTTCATTTTAATGAAAGTGTATGTTGATTTAAGCAGAGCACACCTGTGAACCTGGAATGGATTGTTAAAAAAAAAACAAAGGACTCCAATCAATGTTATAAATCTGTTTGATTTAAACAAATATTGGTGTCCAGGAAACTCTTGTTCTGCTTTATTTTCAGATTAACAACCATGCATACAAAAGGCATTTTGGTAAAAATATGCTGAACTAATTAAGAGTCTCACAATAAGATTGGCATAGACCAGACCGGCACCAGTATACGAGTACTTTGTGAAACGTCACGGCCGCACCCCTTTTTGGAAATCGCATTGCATGTGGTTTTTTTGCTTTCCAGACTTTCTAAAATCAATCTGGATAAGCCAAAAAACGATTTGGGCTGGCAGACTGAATAAAGCCCAAGTTAGTCCAGCAGCCCCCCCACTCACTCAAGCTATCAGCAGTAACTGTCAGCAGTATCATTTAGCTATTAGTGAATATTCACGTATCCTATATGCCTGAAATCAGGATTCGTTTGTTTTACAACCTGCTACACAACAGCTTTTCGACATTTCCTGGTTATGTGAAAGCGCGATTATTTTCCCCAAAAGGGGGCGTGGCCTTGACGCTTGATGACATGTTGCCGGTCTGGTCTATTTTAAGTACAATGTCATTTTCAATCAGTGTTAAAATAAAAGCCCCCCCCCACCCAGGACACTAACAGCTCATAAACATTGAACAGAATTCACTTATTTGTTCTGCAGTGATCACAAGTAGGTTCAGTGTTCTGTGCAATTAAGATGACAAATTAAAATCAAGATGTGATTTTTCATCAGCACCTTCAGTATGTAATGTGTTCAATAAAGCTGTGAATGGCGCTTTGAGTGCAGAATGCTGATTGCTTTTCTTTCACTTGCCACGGAGAAGTGAAACGACATTTTATCATTTCCTTTTGAGAGCTTGCCAAGTGGCAGTACAATGGTGTGTGATGTCATTAATTCATTGGTTTTTTAAAAAAAAAAACCCAAAAAAGGATATTTTAATTTTCCAGCCTCTTCACTCATTGCTATTACCTTTAAATTACATGTACAAAAACATTTAACACAAAAAAACTTCCTAAAATTTTCTCAGTGTGATTAAAATATATAAAAATCATATTTTTTAAACAAAGACAACATTTTCACGGCTAGAAACTAACGCTCTTGTTGTGCACGGTCTACTTTTAGGGCATTTTAATAAAGCATTACCTCTGCTTTACAGCTCATGTCAGAAGCTGTATAAAAGGCAGAAAGTAAATAAATGAATACAAAGTTTTGCAAATTAATTTAAACTAATGGAGATTTGTACACTCTGTGACAAATGGTATGGAATGAGTCCTCACCTTCTGCCTCATCTCACCCTGACCTCTAATCCTCACCCTCCTCATCCTCCGCTGTTGTATATATGACCTGGTTCCTGCGTTTGATCCTGGGAGTCGTGCCTCTGCTGCCAGGAGCCTCGGTCTCGTCGCTGGTACGTTTCAGGATACGTAGAGCTGCGGCGTCCTCATCGTCGCCCTCGCAGTGTCCTTCCCTTTCTGCTCCAGAGTGAGAGCGGGCTACTGCTGGGGTAGAGTGGGAGGGAGGTGGCAGGTTCATTGGGTGGGACAGAGGAGTAGGTGAGAAATCAGATTTGGGTTTGGGCAGAACCATACGGCTGGGGGTGTGGACTTCACCTACAGGGAGCTCATCTCCCTTTACTGCTGCTGTGGAGTTAGACCTGCCCTCAACCTCCTCCTTTCCCTCCTCTTCCTCCCACTCATCCTCTATTGTGATCTCATCAGGATTTAATGAACTCGACAATCCCGAAGTGTCGGTTGGGTACTCGCTGGGCTCATCCACACTTCCTACACTATGTCCATCTTCATCCTCCTCCTCCTCGCCAGTACTGCCCTGAACTCTCCCCAACCCGTCACCTCCCGCTCCACACTGGGCGTAGATGTCTGTGAGACCTAACGTGGCACAGAGCTCGGTCGTCTGAGGGTTGGTGCTGCAGCTGGGGGTGGCGTGGTGCTGGGGCTTGTTGGGGTCATAGGCCGGGACAGTCCGGCTAAAGTTGTCTGGAATGGCAAGTTCACCGCTGAGATCCTCCACCACCTGCATCATAGCTGCTTCTGAAGGTCTAAAGTCCCACCTGATGGTTATACACAAGCCAGATTATAAAAAAAAGATGGCATGAACGAAAACTGTAAGGCCCAACAGCTGTGTCGTTATGTTTAAGTAAACTGCAAAAGTATGAGAGAATTGTCAGCAACTAATTAAGTCAATTAATTGACTTTTCAATCTACAAAAATAATTTTCACCTGTTTTAAGCATCAATCGTGAACCCCATCCATTTCAATCTCGTCTTGTCTTATAAGACAGTAAACTGAATATGAAAAAGAAAATAAGCTTTGTGCACAGCATGTACTTCAGGGCTGAAGGTGCTGGAACGGCAAGACGAACGCGCACAACGTGTCTCAATTCAGGGGCCGCATTTAAAGACCAACACAGCGGTGCGACAAGGCCGTCCCATTTCAAAGGCTCCTTCAAATGCTGCATTCTCCTCCAGAATTTGGAGACCCTTCGCGGCCCGACTTATGCCAAGATTCATTGCGTGCAAGAGAATATGGCGTCCCCAAACGTACCGTCAACAGCTGCCGAGCAGGATTACACTTTTAAATCTAAGTATTGGGTTTCAACTCACTCGAACAGCTAGCAATACAAATGTTAAAAAACCTCAAACCTCAACTACAGCTGGCAAGGTTGCTAGGCGACAGGAACAGCGGTTCGCGACACTTGTGACGCAAATAGGAATCCCTCCTAGACCGTCTCATTTAACAACGCTCAGTTCGGCCTTCGTGGTCTATGAAGGAGTGTTGTTAAACTTTAAAAACGTTAGTTATTTCCAGCGTGTATTGCTCTGGTACTTTTGTACTTACATTGTCAAACTTATTTTACACTCCTGTGTGCCATTGCTAATTGCTACACAAACTGTGTGTCAGCAGATTCATCAGTGATGAGAACAACTGTTAGTTATATCCATAGAATATTAAAATACATCAAACCTCTCCAAGACAGTGCAGTGCATTAGCAACAGCATGACGCAAGTATAAGATTCCCTTCTACAGGGTAACAGTTCACTTCATGAAGTATGTTCAAGCAGCTAAATTTTTGCCAAGCTTTAATTGTGGGAGTTGCCTAATTTATAAAGATAAGTTTAACTGGAATTATGACATGCTAGGAGTGCTTCAGTGGGGCTTTAGTCAGAGCTACGTTACTACTGCTTGAAAATCTTAACTCCCAAATGTCTATTCATATCCGTGAGTAAAGCTTGCGGCACTCTTGGATCCGTTTCACTTGGATGACCACCTTTCATCTGACTGCATTTGCTCTGCCTGTAGTTTTACGTCTAAATATCTGTGTACCGTTCGTGCAGGCCATTATTCTCTGGGGGGTTCCAGGGGTGAGGGGTGGTCCTTTGTAGACTGTTAGTGGCCTTCAGAATAGCAAGCCACTCTGGATCATACTCAAGACCCTCAGATGAACCCGGTCTCTCTGGAACATCCACAATCTGCAACACAAGTGTATATATGATTGCTTAGAACTAATCAACCCTACAGTTTAAACTAGGCTGTGACCTTTGTATATTTAACAACAAAACTCTCTCTCTCACCTGTAAGAATTCCCTATAGGGCAGACATTTATCCAAGGACAGGAATTTGGTTACACGTGGGGCAGCTTTACCTTTAGGCTAAGGACAAGAGAATGCACTGAGTTGGTGTAATACACTGATGTAGTAGATTGGTACCCAGAATTATTGAAATCATAATCTAAAATGTATCAGTGGCTAATACTGAAATTAGCAGCAATACAGCTAGCTGCAGGAAAACTGTCAACTCTCACCAGATGCTGCATAACGGCAGCAAATTTCACATGGAGGTGTGCGGAGAACCAGTAGCTGGGCTGGAGGTGAGCGAGGAGCTCCTCAGCGGCAGGACTTCCCAGAGTGTTGGACTCCACTTCCTGACGCAGAAACTTCTTCTTTCGCAAGAGTTCCCCTGTACTTCCATAGTAGTAAATGCCACGAGGCCAGTCATGGCTCATGAAAATGTCTATGGGCATCTGGATCTTAAACAAATAAACACTTATGAATCAATATAAATTGTTTAGATAAATAAATGGACAATCGTTCGAGCTGTAGGCTAGAAAACAGGCTGAATATAAGATATTTACCTGTTTTAACTTGAATACCTCAATATTTCGGATGTGGTACACACTTCGAAGCGTGTCAGGATTGTATGGAGGGAATTCATGGTGACCTTGAAGAGCACACATTTCTTGTAAACATACTGCGACATGTGTAAAACCTCAACCATTTACAGAGTCAAGAAAACTCACCCCTTCTGTAGTCACGTGATTTAAAGATCCCAGATAAGCCACCAATTCTTATCCCTTTGTAGCGAACAACACCAGCATAACCTAGGGAAATAGGGTCAAGTCAAGCCTGAGAGTTAACAGATAAACTGGTAGACAGAATAATCACATCTACTGTCTGCTGGTCCCTACCCAGGTAATAAATGTTGGGTGCCACCCAGCCTCCATATGGCAGCTCCTGCAGGTGGTTAGAAGCCTCATGGTTCCCTCCAATGAAGATGGTCAGGACTGGAGCCTTCTTCTCTCCAGAATAGTATCTGCAGCAAAGACAATAATATTAAAGTTTTAAATGCTCTCACTCATATCTTGTACTTATTAAAAAACATAAAAACAACAACAAAACAAAGAACTGACTTGTAAAAGGTCTGCATGGTTCTGTACTTGGCTGGTACCGCCATGCACTTCATGTCTCCTTCATTTCGCACTGCTTGGAAGTCTCCGCAGCAAAGCAGCAGGTCCACTTTTACCCCTTCCTTCTTCTCCAGATAGCCGATTGTCTCGTAGATCTTGTCCAGCTCCCCATGGCAACAGCCTTCTACTGCAATCTTCATGCTGCACAAACACGTGAGCTGCGGATCCCCAGAGAAAATCACAGTGAGGGTTGGTCTGTATTGTGTGCCCACCTAGGGGCCGTCAGCCTCCACACACAGGGGTGCTGGGGCCTGCTTATTTGTAGATAACATTTTGGTGATCTGAACGAAACAAAGTTCAAAACATTGATGCTATTCCTTTCACTAAAAAGGATCTGTCATGACAGGTTGTAAGTCAGTAGGTTTGACAATTAAAAGGTCGTGTTTGTACTAGTAGAATAAACATGGGGGGCACAAGAACCGGACAATGGAAAATAAATTAAATTACTCACAAGACTGCTACAAAAGGTGACTCCCGTTAGGTTTCACGCTTATTAACAGGGGAACAGAAGCTAACCTGGGAGGGCTGCGGGACTCTATGTGACCAATTTTAATTACGTTACATATTCAGCGATGCACAATTACTTTGGTCTATTTGGAGCTTTTAGTGGCTTTAAAGTAATGCCAAACCAGGCTTTCGTATTTGACAAATGGAGCTGCTGCTACTTTCGTGCGTGTCCACAAGGCCTTTGCACTATTTTGTCTACTCTGTGTAGCTACGTCCAGTTACAACACACTATTAGCAACTTTAACTGCTAAAGTTAGCAAAATAACAGAACATGCAATAGCTAGCTAGGCTACGCAGTTAATCTAATGTACCATGTTACATCGTGTTGAAACGACCCAACAGTCAACCACATTTATCGCACAAAAGCATACCAGAACAAAACAAGCTAACAAACTGAATACTTACAGCGATGAATAAATAACTAAAAAGTACGTTTATACTCCGTAAAGTTACAAACTTTTTCTGAAAATCATGGTTATGTTACAGGTTAGCAGCAGAGACGCGAAAGAATGAATTTTCCCACCTCGCAGTTACCACTTAAAGCGCATGCGCAGTACGTCACAAATTTAAGTAAACCGTTTGTGATCATCGGCAGCAGATTCCACTAAAAATATGTGAAATGCAATTTTTTATGTTTACGTATTGTTTAGTATACACATAGCTAAAATTAGAATATGTTACACAGTCTGTACTTTTTTACTTATATTTTTGTATCCATTACATGGTTTGTATGGGTCAAGTTATTGTATCGAAACTAACTCAAAGAGACATGTCTACGTCACATTTATAAACATAATTTACTTCATTGACAAATCCACTGTCTGACAGACAGCTCGCTAAGTTAGCGGTGTTGATTTTTGTTGTATATCTGCTGCTAGTGTTTACAGCCGGGCCCATAGAGGAATATAGTTACCTGTTTCTATTATAACGCTAGCGAGGAGTTGCGCGATTTAGCTGCATTTACTTTTTGAAAACCGCCACAGCTGCTCTGGGGGGGCGGAGTGTCTGCAAAGTGCTGCGCCGATTGGGGCGCTCGATCGGGGGAAGAGAGATGGCGTGCTTGTTGGAGGCCCCTCTCCGCATCAGTGTGTTGTCTGTGAGTGTCACTCTCATAGTTTCAAGTAGCATTGTCAAATTTACAGTATGCTCACTCCAACAGTGAGTGGTTAATACCATTCGATCAGTCATATAAAGAAGCAAGGAGCTGTCAAACTATAAAGGGTTTATGTCTTCTGTTAGCTTGCAAGCTAAGTTAAAGGCTTTGCAACATGTAGCACAGTAGCGGTCCGCCTACGTAGCTGATGGTGAGAACGGTTTTCATCCTGACCGCGCCCGGACGGGCGGGAACGTTCTGAACATGTGAAGGGCTGCACGCGACTAATGTGTCCGTTCGCGCCGTCGGTGTATTAAGGAAACCAAACCAAACGAACGAAGTACCTGTCAGTGACATTCGGAATGAGTTAGCAGCTAACTGCTAAGAGTGGGAGTGCTGTCACTACTGTTCGTTTTGAAAATATGCAAACGCGTTTAAAATATTGCATAATGCATAGTGGGAAATAAGTTGCAGGAATGAGCTTTTTATCCCGGCCCTCCGATATTATATTTGCTCTTAACCTTTGCAGCTTGCTAATTTACAGTAGCAAACTTAACGTTGTTAAGCTAGCTAACGTTAGGAGCAAGTAACGTTAGCTAACCACTAGCATACGGTTAAGCTAGAGAAGCTAACTTAACTCACTGATTGCCCACCTCTTGAGGAGTTGTCGACTGGGTAAAATGAGCTCTGTCAGCAGCCGAAAGTCTAACAATTAGTGTGGCATTGTAATTTATTCTAGCAGGTGACAATGGCTTCAGGTGTAAGTTGGCTAAAGAAGTTAACGTTAAATAGGTAGAGAAACGAGCATAGTCAGGGTTGCAATAGTGAAACGCCCCCACGTTAGGTACATGCAGAAAGGACACTTAGTTTTAGACTCTAAGATATTATGGTGGCTTATATTTTATTAGGTCATCTTTACTTTTTTGAGCATAAGCAGCTAAGTTGTTTAGTATATTGTATTTGTCTGATAAACAGTTAAGCTAAAATATAATGAATGTATATCAAAGACAGGTCTAAGCAGGTACAGAATGTGCTGTGCTTGTTAGCTGGGTGAGGTTTGCTCCTCTGGGATCATGTGGAAAGTTCTGGTTAAAGCTGTCAATGATGTAAACACAGTTTTCTGGTGTCACATGTAGCCGCTGGGTGTCATGTATAACAGCTTTTAAAGAGCCCTGCCATGGATGCTGCTGTATGTCTCAGTGTGCATGAGCAATTAAAAAGCCTTTATTTTAGTTAAAACTATCAAAAAGTAATGATTTAAAATTGCATTTAATTGCTGTTGTATTTCTAATATTTGGAGTTCTTTAAATGTTTGCTATTTTTCCAGCCTGATTATGCAGACATATAAGTCCGACAGGCTCTTTCTCTCAGCTTTTAAGCTTTTAAATTGTTCTTAAAATATATAAAAGGTTATTAGTATGGGTCAAATCTGTACACTATGTTTGTTATTTCCTGTGTTGTGTTTATCTGTGTGTGTGTGTGTGTGTGTGTGTGTGATGTGAGAGAGAAACTGAGCAAGATACAGCTTCATTAGTTTCTAGCAAAGAAGCCCCAGCTTGAAAATTTATGTCAGTGAGTTTTGCCACTAATGCTCCTGTTGCATTTGTCCTCACGCAGGAAGTCACTGCCACTAGTCGCCATTATGTTGACAGACTGTTTGACCCCGACCCACAGAAAGTGCTGCAGGGAGTCATGTAAGTACAGCAGCACTTAATATATATGTTGTCTTCTCTAGTGCAGGCAGGGAAAGGATATACAGAGTTTGAATTAATTATTTCGCAGTAAATTACATTTTGTAGTGCGTACATTGCTGCTATTCCACCAACCAGCTTACTGGCAGTGTGTGCGCTTTATTCAGCCAGTGCGTTTCAGGTTTACCAGGTTTTATTTCTTCTTTTGATAAACACTCCTGAATGTTCTGTGCTGAAATGCATCCACACTTCCAGTAAGGCAGCTGGTATTGTTGGTAATTATCTTTCACAGGTTGTTGATTAAATTTGCTTATAGAAGTACTTTTTTTGAATATTGTACGTTGGATTTATTCTGTAGAAAACATTACTGATGGTGGTGTGCCTGAGTGAGCAGGACCTCTATGTTTACATGCACAGGCTTTCATGTGACGGTCTATTTCGAAATGTATTTCACTCATCAGTGTGACTTCATATCTCGTTCTCTCTCACTCTAACTCTCTGTCTCAACTGCGCTGACCTGGACTATTTCATCGTTATTTTTAACTTCTGAAGAGACTAGCTCTGGTTACGGCTTGTACCGCTCCACTAGCCGAGCACCTGACTGACTTGACTGCCTGCTCCAGCTGTACTTTTCCACTAGCCTCACTCACCTGCTGTTTGATATAATCTGGGGCACTTGCAGAGCAGAGGAAATGCTGCATGGAAAACAAACTGCAGTGAATACAAATGAACAGGCTCATTCTGTGTCCTACAAGAATATGTGGTACATGTGCTTGATGTAAACCCTCCCTCTTCCAGTTTGCCTGGCTGACCTCTGTCTGCCCGGTGTCTTTATAACTTCTCAGATGATCTAGCTCTTGGCCCGTGCTGGGCCGCAGACTGCCCTTCACAGTCTCTGAACAGTATGACGACTATTAGCTAAGCTTAAATTATCATATCAAAGGACACCACTGGGTGAAAATCATCTTAAATGGAACGTAATGTGTTGTACTTAAAGCATGTTTCTTATTTTTAGAATAAGTTCTTTTTTTTTTCTGACCTGTTGTAGAAGTATAGCAACAATAATGCTTTAGATTACAGCCCGCAACGTACAGCGTAATTCTTCCCAATTTACAGTCTCATTTTGTGCACCAGTACAGTACGTACCGATACATACGTGTAGGTACAAGGTGTGAAGTTAGGGAACACAAATGACAGATTGTTGCTCTTTTTAAGTTCCCAAATTGTTACCCCTTATGCCGCAACTTCACATCTTCCCTTGTACCTACATGTATGTATCTGTATGTACTTTACAGTGTAATTTACTGTGCCAGTAAACTAGGAAGAATTACGATATGTGTTGTGGGCCGTAATCTAAAGCAACTCGTTAAGTGTTCATTTTTTGTTATTGATAGCGAAGGACATTTGTCACAGTTGCCTCGGATAGATTGCCAAGAAAGGTCCTCATCTGTGTGTCTATGTCTGACCTCAGTGACATGAAGAATGCTGTCATAGGAAACAACAAGCAGAAGGCCAATCTGATCGTCCTCGGAGCTGTGCCGAGGTACGTCTCTACACACCTTTCCACTTCCTCCCACTTTATCTTTCTTCCTACGTCCCACTTTCTGACCATTGAACATTTTTTATTCAAGTAAACTCAAGATACAGACATGACGTTGGTGGTATATAACATGCTTTTGTTCAGTATGTAAATCGCAATGTGACAAAATTCGAACTGGAATAAAAATACAGCAGAACTGTTAAAGCCCAGGAGTTTAGCTTACTAGCATCATCTACCTTACAGGCCACCTTACAGGTTACTTAGCACCCTCTACAGTGAACTCGCTTCAGTGTGTGTGTGTGTGTGTGTGTGTTCATTGGTTCCAGGTTATTATACCTGCTCCAGCAGAGCTCTTCCAGTCTGGAGCTACGGACAGAGTGTGCCGTGGTGCTGGGCAGCCTAGCCATGGGCACCGAGAACAACATCAAGTCCCTGGTGGACTGTCACATCATCCCTGCCCTTCTTCAAGGTTGGGGGCACACACACATACTCACGCGTGCAAATAGTTACTGCAGAGGACAACACCTTCGGTGGCTTACAGAGAGACAGACCTATACAACACCTGTGTTTTATGCTCGCAGGTCTCCTGTGTCCGGAGCTGATCTTCATTGAAGCTTGTCTTCGATGTCTCAGAACGGTCTTCATCAGTCCAGTCACCCCTGTGCAGCTACTCTATACTGTAGGTTGTCTTGTACATGTTCTGCCTGCTATACACACGAGCACGAGTGCAATGGATATAACCTGTCTGGTTAGCAAGCACACTGAGTCATTGTTGTTATTAATATACCATTAAATGTAATAATTACATGAATGTGTACATCAAAATACATTCATTCATTCATTCATACGGTAGGCTTTCTTAAGCATAACAGTGTAGCTTAACGTGTTTACCCTGTTGTGCACAAAACGCTGTGTCTCAACAAACTGTAATATTTAGATCTGATAACACTATGGTGAACCCTGTGTAGTGCTCTAATAAAACTTTAAAGCTGCATCAATTCCCGTAGGCGTGACTGTGAGTGTGAATGTTTGTCTGTCTCTGTGTGTCAGCCCTGTGATTGACTGGCAACCAGTCCAGGGTGTACCCTGCCCTCTCACCCAATGTCAGCTGGGATTGGCTCCAGCCCTCCCCCACCACCCTCTGAGGATAAGCAGTATAGATAATGGAGATAATAATGGATGGAGCCGCATCGATGCATTTTTGGCCACTAGTTGGCCAAGACTCAGCCACTCGGTAATGGGGGCTGGCTGTGAAACAAACGCAATGAGCTAAAAGAGGCAAGAGGTTTTGGTACCATGAGCCACCCTTTCACATTATACATTCAGTTAAGATTACCACTAATTGTGTATTGTAGCAAGGACAGGGCCAATTCAATTTTGAAATTATATCTATGTATGTTGTTTTTTTTTTTTTTAGGACCCCACTGTGATTCCCCATCTAATGTCTCTACTGAGCCACTCACAGAGAACCCAGGAGTACATCACACAGATCTTCTCCCACTGTTGTAAGGTATTTATTGGTATTTGTTCACACACAAACACAGTGGAGTCCATCACACTTGTAGCCAGACCAAGTCACATTGTTGATTTGGTTTTTGTTTTGTTTTTTTGTCTCCAGACCCCAGAGCACCAGACGGTTCTTTTCAACCATGGCGCCATCCAGAACATTGCCCCTCTACTCATCTCCCCCTCTTATAAGGTATATGGCTGTCTCTCTGTGATGATACGACCTTTCACACACAGTACTCACTTACCTCTGTATGTCATTCAATCCTTCTAACCTCATTGCATCTCCAGGTCCGGATGCAGGCGTTAAAGTGTTTCTCAGTCCTGGCCTATGAGAACACTCAGGTCTCCATGACACTGGTGAATGGTGAGGAAATCCTCTCCTCTCCTCTCCTCTCCTCTCTCCTCATATGAGCTTCACTTTTCAACCCCAGTTTATCTTCATTTTTGTTGCCAGTGCTGGTGGACGGTGAGCTGCTCTCTCAGGTATTTGTGAGAATGATGCAAAGGGATCAACCCATTGACATGCAGCTAACAGCAGCCAAATGGTGAGTGACACAAAACCATATTGATTTATATTAATGAATAATTTATGACTGTATTTCCAAATGTGACCTCTTCTCCATCTGTCCCAGTTTAACGTACATGTGTCGAGCGGGTGCCATCAGGACAGACGACAGCTGCATAGTCCTAAAGGTCAGGCTTTTCTGAGACCCCTGCAACTGCACCTCTACTCATCATTATTATAATTATTATTCTCACATTAAATCAGCTTCTTTAGCTAATGTGCATGTGACTTTCTGTCGTTCACCCAGACCCTGCCGTGCCTCGTGCGGATGTGCAGTAAAGAGCATTTGCTTGAGGAGAGGGTGGAGGGTGCCGAGACGCTGGCCTACCTGATGGAGCCCGACGTGGAGCTGCAGAGGATCGCAAGCACCACCGACCACTTGGTGGCCATGCTGGCCGACTACTTCAAATACCCCAGCTCTGTGTCTGCCATCACTGACATCAAGAGGGTGAGTCCGGGGCCTGAGTGGGCCCCTTTTCACGTGACATTATTTTAGTGAGGCACTCTGAGGCGGTGCTTTGAGCTACATGCTAATGTCAGCATGCTAACATGCTCACAATGACAATGCTAATATGCTGATGTTAAGCAGGTATGTTTATCATGTTCACCATCTTAGTTTAGCATGCTAACGTTTGCTAATTAGCGCTAAACAATAAGTACAGATGAGGTTGATAATGAACAGTAGTTAATTAGTTTTGCAGGTATTTCAGTCTGGACCAAACTGATCGACCTTTAAATCCCTAAATGCTGCTAGCGACTAAAAATGATAATCACAAATGTTTTTCTTAATAAGGCCAATTGAAGGCCTTTTTAAAAAAATGTTTATAATATATAATTTTGCTCAGACTTCCAGACAACACTTTGGCCAGTCTAGTTATGCTGTTATAATCAGCTGTGACCCAATAATCCTTAGTGTTTCTAAGTTATTTACAGCTTTTCAATTCATTTAATATTTCAAAACAGTATTATTAGGAAGTGAAAACGGAGCCTTTTAAAAAATGTTCAACTTTAAAGATATCATCTCTTTTATCACTTGTTGGCATTATGCACCGGTTCACTCTCTGTGTGCACGCTGTCATTTGCAGCTGGACCATGACCTGAAGCATGCGCATGAGCTGAGACAAGCTGCTTTCAAACTTTACGCCTCACTGGGCTCCAACGACGAGGACATCCGCAAAAAGGTGACCTTTCCTTGGGTGTTTTTTTGTTTGCATATATACAGTAATGATGCGCGTACATGTTTATGTTCTAATCCATCCCCTCCTCTGTTTTTTTTTTGTCTTCAGATCACAGAGACGGAGAACATGATGGACAGGATAGTTAGTGGCCTATCAGAATCCAGCATTAAAGTCCGTTTAGCAGCCGTCAGGTACTGTGTGAAGCGAGTCTCTTTGCCCCGCTCTGTGTTGCCACTCCGACACTGACATGACTTTTCGTTCTTCAGACACATGCGAATAGTACCCTCTTAAATTCCGTCTGGTCCCTGTACCAAGAATGTAACTGACATTTGTGAAAAGAAATTAAGTTCTACCGAATTTGACGAGCGTTGAATTTATATTTAGCTTTAATTGTGCTGTAATGTCTTCCCCTTCGATGTGTAAACATAACAGGATGTATTGCTTTTTAAATTAGGACCAAAATGAGTTATATTAAATATAATATATATTATATTAAAATGCTGTCGATTTAATTCAGGTTTTGTTGCGAATTTTATGATATCAAATCTGGATGATGTATCGAACCAAACTTTTCACTGATTAAATTTCTACTAAATACAATCCTGTATGTGACTAAACTCTCCCCTGTGTGTGTGTGTGTGTGTGTGTGTGTGTGTGTGTGTGTGTGTGTA
>LKNJ01001279.1:0-47929 GCA_002120245.1 Maccullochella peelii | reverse complement strand
GCGCATATTTGGTTTTTTGTCCAGGTGTCTTCACAGTCTTTCGCGGTCGGTGCAGCAGCTGAGGACCAGCTTCCACGACCACGCGGTGTGGAAACCCCTCATGAAGGTCAGTGGAGTTTGAAGGAAACAACTGCAGTGATTAAGTTTTACCGAGTGCGTACAGAAAACACATCCTCTGTACTTGTCATCCTAATTGTATTTGGAAACTCGTCACTTTACTTGACAAGTGTCAGCTCTCAGGCTGGAGGTGTGTTAATGTGAAAATAAAAGAAACTTATACTGACTAATCTGTGGTGTTGCTGTTGTATGCAGCTGTTGCAGAACGCCCCAGATGAAGTCCTTGTCATGGCCTCCTCTACACTATGCAATCTACTGCTGGAGTTCTCACCCAGCAAAGAGGTACACGTACACACAGACACACAGACACAGACACACAGACACACACACAGAGCAAGAGAACCGATCATATTACTTTAATATTGAGGCCATTTGTTTCTGTCTTTCTGCAGCCCATCTTGGAGTCAGGGGTGATTGAATTACTATGCAGTCTGACCCAGAGTGACAGTCCTGCACTGAGGGTCAATGGGATCTGGGCCCTGATGGTAAGAAGAGGATCTGACACTTTTTACTCTTGTAGGCTTCTTACATTTCCAGAGCTGTAAATGTTTGGCTATAATGAAACGTCTGTTTTTTATTTATTTTTGGCTTTCTCCTCTCCTTTTTTTTTTTTTTCCTTTTTCCACACAGTGATTCCTATTGCCAGATTATTTTATTACAAAACGTGTGTGTGTGTGTTTTTAAGAATATGGCGTTCCAGGCAGATCAGAAGGTGAAGGTGGAGATTGTTCGGAGTTTGGGCACAGAACAGTTGTTCCGCCTGCTATCGGACCCCGACTCCAATGTGCTGATGAAGACCCTCGGTTTGCTGCGCAATCTGCTGTCAACACGCCCAGTGAGAGAGACACATGCATCATTTACAGACTTAAAGCATTATTGATGTACAGTGAATGAAACATTTACAGGGGTGCTGCTTTGTGCCGATACTGTTTGGAGAATCCTTTGGAAAAATTATGAAATAGCCTTGAATGAGCAGAATTTACTGGTCATTGAATTTCAGGAATATCGATGACTTGTTAGGGGTTTTCCAAACATGGCGAGATAGTTTACTGCAGTCTTTAACACCCTTAGATACAGTATATACTACACAGACAGACCCAGTAGTATCGTCCAAATCCATGTCATGGAAAACCTTCTAGTGTGTGCTAAGAAAGCACCTGCAGGAGCAAAGCAGCACCCTTCTTGGGTTTCAGTGCTATCACAGGTCAGCATGTAGACTGTTTCATGGGATGTCACAGAGAAGTTGTAGTCATTAACCTGAGCGCAGACCTTGAATGCTCCATACTGTCTACCTAGCTACCCTGTAGATATTAATACACATGACCCGGCATGTGCTGAATGTGCATTCATTCTCCAGAAATCTCCAACATGCATACTGATTCTCTGCTTACTCTCCACTGTCATGTTGTCAGCACATTGACCAGATCATGAGTTCTCATGGGAAGCAGATCATGCAGGCAGTGACCCTCATCCTGGAAGCAGAGCACAGCATAGAGGTGAAAGAACAGGTGAGCACCCCCCCCTCTGCTTCATGCTTCCAGATGGTAGTTTTTAACATTCTGCAGACATGATTATAAGCTGTCTGTCTTTATTCAGTATTTGTAGAGCTGGAAGCACATCAGAGAGAATCAGTTGGCAGTTTATCACAAAGAACAAAATGTTCAGATAACACTGACGTAACACACTCTTCTTCTTCTCTGTCAGACGCTGTGCATCCTAGCCAACATCGCCGACGGTAACACAGCCAAGGAACTCATCATGACCAATGACGACATGCTCCAGAAAATCAAATACTACATGGTACTTTATATAAAACCATCTACTGTTTGTTCTCTGTGGATCAGATCAAATGCCTGGTGGTGTTGCAGCATGCATACTGATTCTCCACTGCTTCCCCTTCACTCCTGACATGGTGTCCGCACATTGACCAAATCATGCAGTATATTTTACCAAGAGGACTACACTGTTGGTGGTTCTGTTTAGTAGTTAGACATCTTATTGAGGCCATGCGACCTGTGTTTTTGATCTGTTTTTCCTCACTTGTAGTTTCTCTTCCCACAGGGGCATTCAAATGTGAAACTGCAGCTCGCTGCCACCTTCTGCATCTCAAACCTTATCTGGAATGAGGAGGACGGTAAGGGACACACACCACACAAGTGGAGGGAGGAATAAAGAAAGGGGCCAGGTTCAGAGAGGAGGAAAGCCGAAGTTTTGTCATTCATGCTGAAATGTTGCAGGTCTGAAGGCATATTCACATTACAGCGGGGAAACCAAGGGTCTTGCGTTCCGCGTTGGTTGGTGCAGTAATTACCACTCCGGGCCTCCCATACCCCTTTTCCACCAACGTGGAATGTGAATATGACGGCGTGCTAAAAGACTGAAAAGTAGTTGCTTGCACTAACCAATCGGAGCATTTCGACCAAAAATAAATCGGTTCGGGACCCGAAAAGTTGGTTCCCAGCTGGAACCAAAAAACGGCAGGTTTTCCTTGACCTGAAGTGCAAACCGTGATGACATCAGTGGGCGTGTCCTATTGTACAGGTTGGAAAGAGAGGATGGAGAAGGCAGCGGTGGTCTCTGGTTACTATGGTAACAGTAGATCGCTACATTTCAGATGCTCAGTGTTTTTGCAACAAAGCTGGCAGCTGCATCTGCATGCTGATAATTCACCAAATAATATTTTCTGTCTGGTCTCAGTACGAGGCCAGTTTGTTATTGTGCAGTTCTGGAAATTCAGAAACACAAGTAACTTGTTTTTTGTCCATCTTTTAGTTCAAGCTGTGGTCAGCAGCGGTTGTGCCCACAAAGGTAGGGTCAGCGCAGCTCGGGTCAGAGTTCAACAAATTTGAACTTTGGGCGCAACCCTGCTCCGCTTGGAGCACCGTGCCATCGCAGCGCACCACACACACACTGACGGAGGAGGTGCTCGTAAAAGCTGTTTTTCCGCAATAATGTGAATACGCCGTGAGAGTGGGGATGGTTGAGAGAACCTCCTTCTCCAAACCAAACCGCATGTACTGTCTGCGCAGCTGTTTACAGCTCAGCCCTTCATCACGTGTCCTCTGCTTCATGAGAAACATCTTGTAGAAGCAAAGTGACTTTTGTTGTCTACAAAACATAGATTATGGTGTAATACGTGCTTAAAGAAAGAAATTACAATTTATGTTTTTCTGAACACCTGACCGCCTTCATTTCAATTAGCACAAAGCTGAAATGTAATTTTAGAAGTTGGACTGAATGAATCGTCCTCTCTGCTTCATTGTGTGTGATCAGGTTCTCAGGAGCGTCAGGACAAGCTGAGGGAGATGGGCTTTGTTGACATCCTGCACAAACTCACCCAGGCCTCCGACACCAACCTCAGCGACCGGTGGGCCAGAACAGCAGATCAGAAAACATTCTCATCAGACTCTTATTACATTTCTGGGCAGGGTGGACTGATTGTGTCTCTTCTCTCTCAGGGCGAAGACGGCGATGCAGCAGTACCTAGCATGACTACAGAGGGGGGGGATCCCCTACTGCCAGCCTAACTAACAGTCATCGGGAGGACACCTGCCATTGGGTCTTTTGCTTTGTTTAATCTCGAGGCTTGTTTTGTTGCACAAAGACACCTTTTTTTGGACCTGTGGCTGGCCTCCCTGCACCTCCCACCCACCACCTCAACCCAGGCTCAATAGACCTGAACCAGATCTTGGAGACGCCGAGACTGTGGTTGTTGGGAAATCAACCATTTTTCTGTTGTTTTTTTTTCCCCAACAATGAAGTGAGATGTTTCCTTTTGGACTTTGTGATTTGAGATCTTTATTTTCCCTTTTTTGGAGTGCGGCCGCCTGACACCAGCGCCAGCTTGGTGCTTTTGGACTCCCGATAGTGGAGATTCTGGACAACGAGGTTTGACACGAGAGCGGGGTCTGTTGGACAGTGAAGCTTCCCAGTTTTATTTTTTAAGTTTTAATTAATGTTTCCTTAAGGCGCCACAAGCGAGGACACGTTTGGAAAAACACAGACTGCCTATTTTGAAATTTTGGGTGTTTTCTTTTTTTGTGGATACATACCTCGTAAATATATAAATATATATAAATATAAACAAATATATATTTTTGGATTCTTATTTTCCCCTGACCCTCTGTTTGTTTTCGTTCGTTCTCTCTGAACCATGTTTCTTGGCACCACAGGGTGAATCCACTGCAGTCTGGATCGCTCTGTGAACGTGGGCTGTAGAGGTGAAGAAGGAGAAGAACTGTAATTCCCCTGATAATTTTTTTTTTTTTCCTTCACTGTTGTGGTTCTGCGTGCACTGGAGCCCGTCACTTCTGTCCAACATCCTTATGATCCCAATGGGAAATGTAGTTCCACAGTGCTTACTCTAACCTGCCCACTTACTAATTAGCAGGCATGAGTACACGCAACACCAGAGATCAGAGGATACATGTATCCTCTTAATGTCTGTTGCTGTTTCTGCATTCTCTGCAGCCCCCCCTCCCCTTCTGTGTGTTTGTCAAAAGGGATAAATGAAAGCTCCTGGGTTTCTTTCCCCTGGTGTGTTTTGAGAAGCGAGCGAGGACAGAGGAGATGTCAGGAATAAAGGAAGAACAATTTGAGGCTGGCCCCTGGAGGGTAAGGCACTAAGTGCATCCACAGCAACAGAATCAAGTGCTGCAATGTGTTTCATCCCTCCATCTTATCATTTCTTGTCCAATCAGAATATTTCTAGAGTGTTGTTCCCTGACATTTCAAACCTTACTGAAGCTCTGATAGAATGAATGTTACCACTGAAAATATATGCAGACCTGAAGAAGGATTTCTTCTGTGTTGCGTCTTATTTCTCCTTGAAGGGTACAGTTTAGGGTTGCACCTTAAAAACCAGTCTGGATTAAAGCAGAGGACTCTGGTTTTGCTGCGTGTGTTGAGTCCTCTGCAGTCAGATGTAGCAAAGGATCAAATCCAGCTGCAGGGATTCTCTCTCTAATCCACACTGTTTAAAGAAAGCACAAATATATACAAGCAAGTACAGTGGACTTCTCATTCTGTTTGCATTGTCTAAAGTCCAGAACACAATCTGGATAAAAAAAATATTTTCTTTGCTGCAGGAAACGTTTCCCTCTGTTTCCTAATCCAAACAAAGACGTTAGCCGGAGGTAACCCGTCTCTTCGCTTAATTTGTACAATGGGAACCAACACTTTAAAATTGTATGTTTGTTTCTATTGCTACTTTCTATTTATTTTACAGTAAGTAACGCATTAATATTTCTCTTTGCATTTTACAAAAAGAGCAAGGACACGTCATTTTCAGCTACCTGGATCAGGAAACAGATTCAAAATAATTTTTTCGTCTTGATGAATATTTTTGCATCCAGATGGTTAGACGAGTCGTTAACGGTTACGTCCCCGCTATTTATTTTTCAGAGAAAGGATGTTTACCTCTGTGACTTGAATGTAATGCTGATACATGAGGCATAAACTGGAGCTAATGTTTCTGATGAGTACCACAGGAGTCTGAGATCTTACAAAACAACACTTCTTTATTGTTGTACAGTATGTAATCTTGGTAAAGTTTTTTATGTAACAGCAGTCTTTAATAAAACACGTCTGAAACCCAACAGCCTCCAACAGGGCAGGCAGTTTGTCTGCTCCCAGAAGCCCTCCGAACCCTCGACAGCTCAAAAGCAGGCACACTCATGCAAAAAAAGCTGCGACATGCATTTAAAACCCCTTTGTGTACCCAAAACCCCCTGTCCTGCCCCAGAGTAACCCGCAGGATCAGAGCTCCGCAGACATCAATGGGAGTTCTGCTCAGTAAATCTTTGTATTTCAGCGTGTAAAGAGTCCAGTTAGTCCCTCCCCTGCTCCCATTACAGAAAATAGAAACCAGACATCTTGTCTATATTACAAGTAACATGGTGCACAAAGCACCTCACCAAAGCAGAAGTCCTGAGACCTCCATCGTGATGCAGCCTGGGTATTGTAGTTTCAGGGTCGGACTGTTGTCCCGCATCAGCATAAAGCTCAGTGACTGGCAAAGGGGGCTGGAGATGATGAAAATGGCGTGCATGTTCAAGATATGGTGTGTGTGTGTGTGTGCGCTACATAAGAATTGGGAGGGTTACACTCAGTCTGGAGTGCATCCAGTAAACCGGTTTCTGTTGGATCTCCCAGACACGCAGTATATTTCCTCGTTGCCTTCGTCAACGAAAAGAAATAAATTCACAGCCTAAATAAATAAATCAATTTGTTACATTTTCGATAAAAGGTGCAGGTGTTCTCTACAGGTGACACTGATGGCTTTCTGTGTAAAATTTGATCCAAATGCTTGCCTGTAACGAACAGGTGAAGGACTTTAGGGAAGTCTACGTGTTTACATGGAGAAGGCACGAATGGCTGGATGGCTAAAGCTCAGGAGTGATGGGGGAGTTTGTTCTACAATCTGATAGGCTGGTTGTAAACAGTCATGATGGTGAGAAATATGTGGGTGCTGTTTATGATATTAGTGCTTCCCCCACTTTTTTACTGTAAATCCTGCTTTTGTCTTTGGCACACAACCCAGACGTTCAGGTCTACATTCAAATAGAAGCATTTCTGCTCCTTGACATGCTCACCTGTTGACTAGACGGTGCACTTCAAACGTATTTTACAGGGAAAGAAAATGTGGACATTTCAGGTAAGAAGTCAAAACCAATTCGAACATCTTTGTATGATTGATGACCGTGCGTATGACTCTGAAGAGATGGTTCGATGTCAGCTGAGTGTTTTACCTCCATCAGTCCCATTGATGAAGCAAACTGGCTTTCCAGGTGAGGTGACCTGAGACTGAATGAAGAGTTTACATTCCCAGTCCCGGTGCGGTGGCTCGGATTATCTGGTTTGGGTAAGGACCTGTTTCCCGCTGAGCTGAGATATGTGTGTTTGTACCTGCCCTTTGAAGAGGAGGAGACATCCATACTGGGTTTAAAAAGCAATATCGTATGTTCAGTTAGCTGGAAAAAGCCAAATCAGGCTCCAGAGATCAATGGAACCGGTTAAAAAGACGTGCTCTGGTCCTGTGTGTCCCAGTCGCTGCGGGGATCGACTGATGCTACTCAAGTGTTGATACTGTAAGACAATTTGTGCTGTAGTTCTGTGGTTGATCAGTGTAGCAAAGTGCTCCTTCACACTGATCTGCTGACCGCTGGCACTGTGCCTCGGCCTCCCAGGTGTGTTTCTGTCTACCTGTCTGTCTCTGTCTGTCCTCACTTCCTGAGGGAAATGGACCCTGATCATTTTCCCTGATCTCATCTCTGTTGCATCCTTTTTTCTGTCTTTTCATTCTCTGCTACTCTACTGTCGTCTCTCACTTCTGCTCAGTTCATAACGCTGGCTCCTCTTCATCGATGAAGCTGATGTGCTCTGCGGAGGACCTCCCCTCCTCCACCTGTTGTCCCCACTCCTGCATCTCCATCTCCTGGGGATGGGTGACGGGTCTGGCCTCCCTGTGGTGCGGCTGTGAGTTACACCACGGTGGAGTCTGGGCGTCTCCCTGCCCTCTCCTTGCACTAACAAAGTCCAGGGACAAGGGCAAGGAGAGGATGGAGGGATGGAGGGAGACGGCGGGGGAGAAGACAGGGACAGAAGGGGAAGGCCTCTGCCGATGGACTCCAGGGGAGGATGTGAGCGACGGGGGAGCGGAGCAGTGGAAGGATGGGGGAGGAGGGGTGTCCTGGGAGGGCGGCGGGGGGCGCAGGCCTCTGCTGGCACAGCTGCCGGGTCGGGACGGGTGGGGTCCTTGGCAGGGGGGGGAAAGGGATGGCGAGGAGGAGAGAGAAATGGAGCAGGACAGAGAAGACGAAGGGGTGTGAGAGGCCTGGGGGGGCTGGTCCTGCAGCGAGGGCAAAAAGATCCCGTTACTGGAGGAAGCGTGGCGGCTTCGGAGGACTGGGGATCCCTCAGGAAGTCCTTCCTTGGGTACGGGAAGGTTGGAGTGGGTGGGGCCCTTGATGTTGCGCCCTGGGGATTTGGACGGGGGCTGTGACGATGCTGAGGAAGATGAATTAGGCTTTTTTGGTGAATGAGGAGTTGGGAGAAGGCATCCCGGCAAGTCCACACTCTCCGTGTCTCCACTGTCCAACAGGGAGTGAGCGTCAGGTCTCTGGAGGGAGCAAGGTGTGGCGGGGGGTGGCACCACGAGACAGGCGCTCGTCGATAGCTGGCTGGCACTGCTAGGAGGCGGGGTTAAATTTGGCATCATGGTCATCAGGATTGGCTGCTGCGCTGTTTGGAGGAGGGGCTTAAGCAGGCGTGTCATTTCCTGCAGCTCCTGACTGAGCACGGAGACTTGTTTAGAGAGACTGTTCATCTGTGTGGTGAAGACAGACACACACACACACACCAGAAAACCAGACGAAAGTCAGTCCATGCACATGCTATATGAAGGATCTTGTTGCTCAGGAGGATAATGTGATACACACTCCACATACATAATGTTCACACACACCATTTATCCAGATGATGGAGTGTGTGCTGCGTGCTCAGCTGGAAACACTCAGAGAGCCTGCAGCACGAACCCTCTAAATCTGTTATTTTAAATCATTTCATTTCATTTGTATCTGGAACTGGATACATAGTGATGACAGACTGTCATGCTGATTGGATGATGGATGACTTTGAATGCCTAAATCCTGCGCAGGAGTATTGGGGCTTTGCACAAGGACGCAAACTTTAGCGTAAAATTTCAAGTGAGCCAGACTCATCACCACCAACTTAGTGACACTTTGAAAAGCCATCACATTTTGCCGGTGGTGGAACTCCGGTCTTCTACTTAAGTAAAAGTAATGCTACAACACTGTAAAAATACTTACTTACAAGTAAAAGTCTGGCATTGAAAAATCCTACTTCCAGTAAGTAAAAGTATTATCAGAAAAACATATTTAAATGATCAGAAGTACTCAAAATGTGGGTGTTTTTTAATATATTACACTATTAGATTGTTAATACTGATGCATCAATAGGAGCATTTTACTGTCTGTCATTTAGTCCACTGGTTCCCAACCTAGGGGTCGGGCGCCCTCCAAAGGGTCACTAGATAAATCTGAGGGGTCCTGGGATGATCAATGGGGCAGGGAATAAGACAAAACAAAGTCCAGCTAGACTTTTTATCTAATCTTTGCTTATTTTGTGAAACTCCAACAGTTGGAGACGTTCAGAGACGAAATGTCTCTTTATGAGAAACACCTCATAGACATCTGAAATGTGACCGGGGGCCCCAACAAGACATGTTTTTTAGTTTGGGGTCACAAGTCAAGTGGGTTGGAAACCACTGGTTTAATCTTTAACATTGCACAATTTGTAAACTTCCTATGTATCTATGTGACAGATGTCAGATGAATGCAGTGAAGTAAAAAGTACAACATTTCCCTCTGACATGTAGTGGAGTAGAAGCAGAAAGTAGCATAAGATGTAAACTGTGCAGTAAATGTACTTAGTTACTTTCCACCACAGTATTTTGCTGGGTTGCTCGGAGCAGACGTGTAACAACCTGTCAACTAAATTTGGTTGCAATTCCACGCTGTGTTCCAGAGTCATTTATCTAACAGGCCACATCTTGAATACCGATGATAGGAGAGAGATGTGGTTTATTATAAAAGAAACAACCTAAATATTTTATGTACAGTAATAGTTTGGAGAAGAGTGGATGAATTTGTATGAGCAACAGTATTTTTAGGCAGAAATGGGACTGTAGTGAAAGATTGAACCAATAATTGCGCTTGTGTAACTCACAGCTCAGGAGCTATGAGCTGAATGAAGAGTGCTTGATAAACGGCCACATGGTGGCGCTATATACGCCTACAACCAATCAGCTGTTTCTCAGCCCACTGTCTAACATTCCACCAAACAGGCATTTTTATTATTTACACCTGTGCTTTTCCTGCTGTGACATGTCAAAATATCTCGAAAAAAGGCCAACTGCAATGTCAAGTCTCCTGCTGACTAACAGACAAACAAACACGGCTCCTGTGCGGAGTTAATAACTGGATGTTTTTACCTCCTCAGTCAGCTTCGACACACTCTGCTTGATCTCAGACTGCTCCCGGGTCCCTGCACACAACACAAACACACATGCAGGAACATTAGAGAGGTGCTGCACACTTAAACTAAATGATGTGACTGTACTGTGATGAAACACGTCAGTGCTGCTGTTAATATCGACATTTCTTACCAAATTTATAAAAAAAATCAGCATTTCATGGGTTGAAAATGGCTCAACATGCCATCTGCTGTTTTAAATCATCCCTGAACCTTGCAAGGCCAATGCTGACAGAGTCAAATTCAAGCACTTTCAAGGTACCTAAACCAAACATTTCCAGACTGTCGAAGCCTTCATCATCACATCTAAATTGTTACTATAAAAGCAGCTGTGAATTCTTTTACTCCCACAGCGATCAGTGTATACTGTCACTTTGCTTATTTTACCAGCTGTTCATATTAACTCTGATTGATTGTTTTGATCAGGATTATTTAAATTTAGTCTTTAGTTTCCTAATTTCCAGAGTAAGGGATCAACAGAGGACTTATCCAGCTATGAATGATGAGTGAACACAAGAAAAGAACTTTCCTTTTAGATTATGTTGAAAATCAGGCATTTTTCAAGGAGAACATTCGAATTCAAGCATTTTCCAAACTTTCAAGACTTTGTACGAACCCTGGACTTATCTACGTCATGAAATTTATATAAAAAACCCCACTCAAATCAGGGTCAGTCAGGCCACGCCTCCTACAGGTGTTGCTCCCTCACTCGTATTTTTAAAATCTGCTGGGAGGGAGAGTTCTAGCAGAATTTGAGGGTGTAGCCTAGTTACACTTTAATCCTCCAGAAAAGAGGCAAAATACTGCTCTGTGGGTGTGTGGGTGTGTGTGTTACCTGGGTATGGGGAGGGCGGGGCTGCAGGTGACAGGCTGGGACTGAACTCGAACTTCTGTGATGAGGTGGAATTGCTCTCTGTTTCAATGCCGTCCACGAATCTATGCAGAAAAGAGGGATTCAAAGTCAGAGAAAGAGCACAGGGGAGGAAGACGTAGGCTACCTGTGCTGGTTCAAACATAAAACCCTCTCTGTCAGCACACATCAGTGTGAAAACCTGTACACCCTCCAACAGCATGTGATCCACCAGCACTGTACCCTGCTGGTTGCCATGGCAGCCAGACACCTATGCTGCAGCAGCTACTCCTTCTGTTCCAGCGATCTGTGTGTGTGTGTGTGTGTGTGTGTGTGTGTGTGTGTGTGTGTGTGTGTGTGTGTGTGTGTGTGTGCGCGCGCTACCTGGGGCTGAGTTCAGGCGGCGCGCTGCAGAAGCTGACCACCGGTATCTGCAGGGTGGTGGGGCGGGAGTGCTCGGAGGGGGCGCGGAACGGCCTGGGCGGCAGCAGAGGGGAGCGCAGCGGCGAGTTGAGCCCCCTGCTGAGACGTAACGGGGAGCGGGGAGCACGGGACACAGAGTTCTGCTCCTCGTCGCCCTCCTCATCCTCACGGATCGATGGCAGTTTCTTCACCAAGGCGCCGTTGCTCTCCCAGTCCACCTGAGAGGCAGAGAGAGAGTCTGAATACAGCAACACTGAAATGATAGGAGCCATCAGGCCTGTTGTCAGAGAGCTTAGAAGCTGTTTCCTAATGTTTTGAACACAGACTCGTGTTATCAGGTAAATAAGGTAAATAGAGTGTAGTGACATGGTTGTGCCTGTGGGTGGCAGACAAACACAGAGACAAAGAGTTTGTACCTTTTCGACCAGTGAACGTTGACTGTTTGATGGTCTGTACTCACATCACAGGAGACACAAAGGCCACTTCTTTCAAAAGCTTAAAAGCAGAGGTGGGACCAAGTCACAAGTCTTTGTCCTCAAGTTCTGAGTCAAGACAGGCAAGTCTCAAGTCCTAAACTTTGAGTTTTGAGTCCTCAACAAGTCATGTGCTCTTCACCAAATCTGTCATTTTAACAACAGAGTAATAATATATTAAAGTCCAAGTGAAGTCACGAGTCACTGGTATTAAAGTCCACGTCGAGTTGCAAGTCTAAAGTCTCGAGTCCACACCTCTGTGAGCAAACGCTGACCCCCTTTTTGTAGTTATTCCTGGGTGTATGCTGTTTGTTTCAGAGGCTTCACATCCTCACAAGACAATCCAGTATCTCAGTTTTTGGGACTTTTTCCCTTCATGTCATTATTATTATTACTGCTGGTTTTTAGACCTAGTGTTGGTGAACTATTCAAGATCCTGGTGAAAATGAAACATTAGCTAGATGCATTTGTTTTTCAGACTGGAGATGTGTGGCTGCCTTGCTGTATCTCATGTTTGCTTTGTGTTTTATGAACGATTATTTGGTGATTTATCTACTGGGGCTGCAATCTGTTTTGCTTCTATGTCTGTTGACATATGGAGAATGAAATATGACTCATCCATAAATAAATGAGAGAAAAGTGAGCATATGTCCCCAAAAACCCCCTTTTCCCTGTTTGGGGGGAGTTTTCCCGATCTGTCTGAGCTGTACAGACTGTAAAGCACCTTGAGGCAAATTTGTGATATTGGGCTGTATAAGTACAGCTGACTTGACACATAGACAAACTGTGTACAGACTGAAACATGCACTGTAGAGTAGAGCAGCTGCTAAACTGTGTTCCTCCATTTGCAGATTTAATGTTTTCAGATTTTACAGCTGTGACTTTAAGATGCAACAACAGCAAGTTAAGTTTTTCTTAGGCTGCTGAAGTTACGAGCAACTTCCGAGCCATGTTCCAAACTTCTCCTCTCACCTCGAGGGATCGTGTCAGATGGGGAAATGTTAGACAAAAAAATCAGAAAGGGAGAAGCAATTATTTCTTATTTTGTATTGAGTGAATATCATTCTGCCCCCGTCTTTGCCAGACTGCAGAAAGAAGCCTGTCATGCTACATTTAATACAGACTGCTGCGTCGGACTTTTCCTCTTCACTTTCTCCCAAGCGCGCACACACACACACACACACACACACACACACACACACACACACACACACACACTCCCCCGGCAGTTACACTCGTCCCTGCTTATGAACTGAATCATTTAGGCTGACTTCAGTGTTGATGCTGCGCCACTGAAACTTCCAGAAACGATGACCAGCTAAACCAAACAGAGTTCTGCGCTGAAGAGACAAGACGGCACCAGCTGGTGAGAAAACCAGAGTTTGGTGTGTTATGAGTGTGTTGGTGTGACTGAAGGTTAACAGGGTCCTCGGGTGACCGCTGCTTGTAGCAGGGCTGTAGTCAAGATATTAGATATCCTGAGGTGAGGAGTCTAATGGTGCCTTCAAATGGAGCCGTGTTTACGACAACAGTCCAGGGAAGTTAATTTATTTATGTTAGAGTTTTTCTTCGTAATCTTATATGTCTGAGGAAAATGTTAATATAAATAGAAAGTAAAGTCAACATGTCTTGGAAAGAAGCGAAGAATGTCACGACAACAACGAGGAGTCTTTTGGCGTCCATGTTGCCGTTGCCTAGCAGCGGTGTGTTCTCACGACTTACCGCTTGAACGCCAAACATGTCGTGTACACGACTTAAAGTCAAATATGTTTTGGATTATTCATATAACTGTTCGGGTCTATTTGTATATATCTGATCTCTCTATAGTGCTCTTTAACACTGCCAGGATTATAATGTGCACTCTGTGTGTAGGAGCAGAGCTAGGCCATTAAACCCCCCACATCCCCAGAAACCTGGGATCCTTGACGGTGGCTTCGGCCTTGGCACTCAGCTAATGAAGAAGACAAAACAGAACAATAAAAGAGTGAGGAAGAGTCGTTCTGCACGTGCATTTGGTCTAAAAACAATGACAGTGGGTCTGACTTCACCTGCACGTTCAGCACGTTCAGTGCTGACAGAATATGTTGTCTTTCAAAATAATAACACCACTCACGCCCTGACACAGGATGGCCGGTGCACTGAGTAATGACTGGATTTCATATCTCATCATTGCAGACAAGCCAACGCCCCTCTGCTTTCCCTTTCCCCCCCCGAGCCTCGCTCTCTCTCCTCTCCCTTTAATCAAGTCTCTCTTCTCCCTCCGTCCCTGCCTGCTCAGCATACTCTCCTCCTCCCAGCCAACCCCCCTCCCGTGCCACCGTAACGTATTTTTAGCTCTCTTCTCTTCTAATCTTAGCTCCCAGCTCCGGAGGAAACCAAGGAGCGCTGTGCGATGCGGGGGCGTGATAAGTGTGCACTTGCCGCGTGTCTGTGTGTGAGCATGTGGAAGTACTGAAGTTTGCATTCACATCATGTATGTGTGATCGAGTCAGGCTGTGTGCAGACATCGGAGTGCAGGCCTGCATGTAAAGGGATGTATGTTGTATGTGAGCTGTGTGTGTTGCAACGACAAGAATGAACCAAGTGCTTCTTTGTCTTGTTTCTGGTGCAGAGATTGAACAGCACAAGAACACGGGGTACCAAAACAATCTGTAACATCCCCCTCTCTCTCTGCAGCACAGCTCAGTGCACCGGGTCGACCGGTTGCTCTTGCACGTTGCACTGTTTCGCCCGAGGCTGCCGGTTCATGACTGTCAGTCCTGTGAATCAGCACGGAGGGACGCTAAAAATACAACCGTCACTTGTTTGATGGATCTTTTGTTTTCTCATCTTATTCTGACAAAATCTCCTGCCTTCTTCTTGCTTAGTAAACCTTTTCCACAATTCCTACATTCCCTCTTCCTCTAGTCTACACCGGCCAACATAAACATCATCATTCATCCTTTGAGATTGCCTCTTTAAGCCTGTTTACTGAGCAAAGAGGTGTTGGATATCTGCAGGCTTTTCCCCGCTATTTTCCTGCAGTCTTGTCTTGCATACAGTACATACATATGCAAACCCACTCTCTCCTGGGCTGCTGGTACCAGGAGGGTTATGCATACATAACCAGGGTGGACGTCTGCAACCCTGACCAAAGATATGAGCAGCATCTTGTGCATCCTCTGGATACTGCTGCAGACACACACGCTGATATATGCGCACATTTGCACCCCGCTCACACTCTGCAGTAAGTGCGATGTGCCTTGGAGAAACACACGGCACTGCAGTGGAAAAGGAGAAACTTAAGAAGAGCAAAACAGAAAATGAGAAAGTTCCCCCTCCCCTTCGTCTCTCCTCCCCCTCCCCCCTCTTCTCCTCGGATGGCTGGGCTATTTATATCGAGCAGGATCCAATCTTAGCAGCAGCTGCGGGGGACTGAGCCAGTCAGGGACAGCCCGTGCTTCCCCCCTGCACTATTTTTAGCAACAGGACAGCTTCAAACAGCAGCACTAAGCTATTCTTGTCCCCGTGTTTCGCTCCCTCTGCTGCTGCTGCACCAGCCGAAGGCGCAGGCTGTGTGTTTGTGTGTTCGATGGCGGTAGTTTAGAAAAAGCACTGATGAAGTAGTGGAGGAGAGGTCATGCATAGCTTTTATCCATGAGACCCCTCTTAAGGTGAGTGTCTCCTCAGGCTACCCATTAGCTCTATATACAATTTCATTTTTGTTTTGCACTTTTGCAGCTGCACATGGAGTCGGAGTGACTGATCTGGTGGGTTGGATACGACAGCGTGTTGCTGCCACCATGACGTGAAAGAAAGGCATGCAGGTCAGAGACTGTCCTCCCCAAAAATACGGCCACATAGGTCGTCTGTACAGCAGCTTAATACAACCCATATTTACGTTCATTGTCAGGCAGCAACCCATAAAGAGCGCCAAAGTCTGCGTAGGGAGGAGGAGGTCGGGGTGGATGGATGGGTCAGACAACACAGGACTTATTTTAACCCAAACCATGATCTTCTCCTAAACCAAACAAAGAAGTTCTGGTGTCTAAACCTAACCAAACTGCGACCGCTGTAGCCTACATCAGACTGGTTTAAAAATGTTTTAAGATTTATTTGACGTTTAGGACACAATCCATTCATTACTGTATCTATGCTGCTTTTCCTGCGCAGGGCCGCAGGGAGGCTGGAGGGCCCAGGGTGACATGGGTCCCCAGTCAGGTCACCAGTCTGTCACAGTGCTGACAGACAATCATAGTCACATTCACATCTACAGGCAACTTTTAGGGAGGTGAGGAAATATGTATATTTGTCCAGAGTAAAAATCTATATGCAAAACTAAACGTGTGGAAATGAACAACTCAAGCAGTGTTTGGTCTCTGGTCGGGGTGGAGGTGGAGAGGTGATGCTGGTGGTGGATGCGCGGTCGCTGAATCTTTGAGTTTATTCAGTTGGCTACATACATAGACACGTATAACCTCATGAGGTACAGTATGTGGTCAGGAAGGGCAGGCAGGTCTTAGACTGATGTTGGGAGACTCCACATTGGTGCTGAACCCAATAAGTGCACCCGATATATTTTATAGATTTAAACTGACCGCACACAATAAGTATAAAAGATGATTAAAAGTCTAAATAAAGCAGAAATCCTTTGTTTAAACTTTACCTTCTAATTCCCACTTCCTGACACGACGTTTGAGAAACATTATGTGCTGGCAAACCCACGGCCACAAGGGGGCAGTCTGATCTGTTCAATTCAATTCAAGATACTTTATGTGCCCCGTCAGGGACAATTTGAGGCAAGAGAGTTTGCAAACATAAAAACATGTAAACAATTCATTCGCAGCTCTGAAGTCTGTGGTATGACTCTCTGTCCTTCAGCACTACAGCACTGTGAGTACTCACATCGGCCCCGTGGCCCTCTCTCAGGTTGTACGTGAGGTCGTGTTGTATCTCGCTGATGAACTTCTGGGCGTACTCGGGGTAGAGTCGGAGGACCTCGCGGAGGCCCTTGAGGCTGATATACTGCAGGTCGCAGTAGGTCAGGGCCTTGACGTTGGCGTTGGTCTTGATCACCTGCTCCTTTGTCAGGGAGTCAGAGCCAATCAGATCTCCTTTACCTGGGGAGGTGCACCGACAAAGAGACACGTGTGAAACACACAGAAAGACGCAGAGACACATTTATTTCTTTGAAGCAGTAAATACGTTTTCATTAACTGTCTCCACCTGAGGGAATGAAAACACACAGACTGTCTGAGCTGCAGATCATCAAAGACCTGCAAAGACTGTGGGAGAATGTGTTGGATTATATATTTAGGAATTCATTGTTCAGGCTTCATTCAAGATATATATCACCTGCACAAAGAAAGCCGCATTTAAAAGTTGTTAGTTTTAGCTTCCTGGAAGTCAGAGTTAGCCTGTTGTGTTTTCTGGCTAAGAAACATACAAACTATTCAGTTAGCTTTATACACATATCGGTAATATATCCCACTTCAAGTGTATTTTTGTGTGCATTTCATTACATACATTACATAGATAAAGATACACGGGTGTTATTTTTTGCCCAGCCCTACTCTGCCTCTGATTGGCTCTGACCCTGACACAAGGGTTTTCTCTAACCCCTCATGCCTAAATCTAACCAACCAAACCAACAAAAGCAACGAACACTAGCCAGTCAGAGGCAAAGTAGTGCGGCTGTTCGTGGAATGAAAAGAAATCAAACATTCCGCGGGTGTTTAGGGGTGTGTACCGGGACTCACCAGGAGGTGGCAGTACCCCATGAGAAGTAAGGGAACTCATGTGGACAAAAATCAGAAGTGCCGGGTGAGTACAGGCCCATTTCAGGCAACTATTTCAAGTTCTTTAACTCTTTTTTTGAGAGCCATTTTTCTTCTGGCTCTCCCATCTTCTTCTCCTCATGCTCTCTCGCAAATAAAATATGGGCACCATCCACTATTTGTTTTAAGGTATTTGTGTTTGAGAGGATTATTTTTCACGAAGAGGAGAGTTTTGTTGGTAAATACAATGCAGAGAAGCTGCCTGTTGGTATTTCACAGAACAACTAAACCACTGGGAGAAACAAAACCAGGAAATGTTAAAACAAAGACTGCTTTGGCTGCACAGCTGAGAACAGAACAGAGAGGTTGGCTGGAGGGGAAGGGGAGAGGTAGGCTGAGCAACAGCAGCTGTTGGACATGGACCTGCATCCTCCTCCGAACCTCTAAACCAGGTCCACAACGCTGTGCCACAGCATTCTGCACCCTCATTTCCTGACCCCCCCCATGCCTTCATTTGGCACGATGGGCTCTTCACATGCTCCATCTGTCTCTCTCTCTTTTTCACTCTATCGCTCACACTTCTGCTCCTCCACCCCCCCCAGGTGTCACAGAGATGATGGGTGGCAACGGAGCCCAGAGCGACAGCAGCGTCATGGACACGATTTGCTCATAACAGCAGCAAAATGTTGAACTTAGCAGGAGATGAATACATGAAAGTGACATTTAGGAGGGAGTATTTGTCTAGTTTTCAATCTGTGTGTCTGAGTAGAAGTGAAAAACAAAAACGTATGAAAGACTGCGGCACAGCGGCGGCTATATCATAGGCCTAATGAAGTCTTACCTTCTCAGACTGACACCAAACCTGCTTTCCTCACACAGCCGTGCTAACAAACTAGGCAGCTTGGCCTCGCAGGGGACTTCACGTCACATGCCATTAATTTCATAATTAATTAAGTAATACGTGATGTTTGTAATTGGTGTGCGAGTGTGTGACATTACATGATGCAGTATGAGGTTGAAAATGTCTTCGGCCGTGGCTCTAATTTATTTAACGCGTGGTTGCACTTTTACACAACTCACTGTTTGCTTTGGGTCAGACTGGCCAATCAGTTTGAAATTGACCTTTTTAATATCCACACGGTGTAATGAAGAACGCTGTAGACGCAGGGTCTCGGTAAAGGCCATGGTGGGCTGTACCATGTGAAGAGCTTCCTGGGCTCTGCAGGGCTCTGCAGGATCCACACTTCAGCATTAATAATCAAGGTGCTTTAATAATGTAAAATATATTCATTATTAATACCAGCACAGCACCGCATTTCGTCTATTGTGTCATAATCAAGATCAAATATGGGCCGGGGGGGCTTGGCATTTGAAGGTAAATCCACTTCATGTCTCACACACACACACACACACACACACACAGAAATGCAGGTACAGACCATTAATTCAATACATCTTGACCTTCTGAGACTGCATCTACATCTGTCCTATACCCCCCCCCCATCTCTCTCTGTGTCACTTTGTTTATTACTCAGTCACACCTCAGAGAAAAGCTCGAGTTTGCTGGATTAGTGTTGCAAAACTTTTGAAGCACATCCAGAAGAAATTAGATTTCAGCCTGTGAGACAGCCACCTTAAGAAATGATTCTGTTGCTGTTGTCACAGGTGCGACGTCGTGTCTGACCACACAATTTCCAATCTGTTAGATTTTTTTTCAGTGTTGGTCGTCTTTAATATTTAGCCTCAGCTGTACTTTGTGTTTACTGCTAATTAGCTAATGTTAACATGCTAACATACTAACCTAAGATGCTAAATATCATACGTCCTAAACATGAGCATGTTAGCATACTGACGTTAGCATTTAGCGCAAAGCACAGAAATCCCAATTTAAATCCCCCAAATATTTTTTTGTAATTTTATGAACTGACCCTTTAACTTCTTATAAAATACTGTTCAGAAGTAAATCAGTTGTGTGATGTGGCAACGCTACGGTTAAGGTTTGATTAGGTTTAGGCACAAAAATGACTTAAGGTTAAGATTAAGGGAAAGATGACGGACTTTGTCACTCTGCTGTGTAACGACCTGACTTCCTTCTTTGTTCCTGATGCTGTCATTTTCCAAGTCAGTTTTTATTGATATAACCCAATATCACAAATCACAAATTTGCCTCACGGGGCTTAAAGTGCAGCCGTCACGTCAAACAGACTAGAAAAGAAAAGTGCCTCTTTAATAAATGAATATAATGGAGTAAATGAAGTGTGACTTGTATTAAGGTGTAGAAAGGACATGTAAAGTGATGCTGGTAGTTGTGATGTTGGCGGCGGCAGTTAAAGCTTCTGTGCAGAGCGTGACTCTCTGCTTTTTCCTCCCACACGCTGTCTGCAGATCCATCCTGTTATTAATATTAGGCTTCACTGGAACACAGCTCCGCCCTTCACGTCTCCAGAGACCAATGTGAGTGAGGACGTATGATCACACCAATCTACGAATGCCAGCGAGCACACACACACACACACACACACACACACGCTTTCCTCACCCAGCTACATGAAATCAAAATGCAATCTCAGTGTGTTATCTTCTGCGTGCAGTGCCACCGCTGCCATCTATTCCAATGCACTTTTATGTACAAGTTCACACTCTTTATTTCATTTCTAAACACTTAGACAAAAATGTTTCTTTTTGTGGCTTAAAAGCTCTCTGCGTTTGTGGGCGTTAGACACTGTGTGCTTTTTATTAAGGCAGATGCTATTAGCACCCAGGTGTCTGCTACTGTGCATCCGGGGTGGACTGGCCAACCTGGCAATGATGAAAAAAGCACCAAAAAAAGAAGGTGAACAAGGATTCAGGGTTCCCACACCAATGAATTTACCCCATTTCCATGACTTTATTTAAGTCATTTAAGACAGGCATTGTGGCAAAAATGTGGCATGGTATATGAAATGGAAAAGCGTGCCGACGCTGGCAGTCTGTTGAGCGGCCTTTTGGTTGTCTTGATGCTTTTTGCCCCTTTAGCATGGCTGACCAGAGCCGCTTCCCCCATGTTGCCAACGTCAAACACTTTGGTGCGTTTGGAGTCTACATCCAGCACGGCTCGGGTCTGCCTCTCCTCTTGAGCCATATATTATATGTGTAGTTCGAAAGCCGTAAAAAACACGCACTTCCCTGGTATTTTTGCGGATAAGCAAACTGCTAGCACTTGCTAACTTTACTCACCGCCACCAGCTAGCTGCATACGCCAACGTGTATCACGTGATACTAGTGACGTTTCAACGGTCACGCAGCGCAGCACTAGACTTTAAATTAGTAATACAAGGAACATATTTCACGTAACGCTAGACATGTTTTGGGATTTTTATGAACAGATTTTAAAGAATAGCCAAAACAATGTATATTCAAAACTTTTCCAAAACATTGTTAATTCCAGTTATTCTGATTTCATAACTTTTCCAGGAATTTCATGACTGTGGGATTAGAAAAATGTTCTGTTTATTTCATATTTTCTGTTTTAGAAAATGAATGACAAAATGTTTAGTCATTTAAGTTTGTTTAAAAACTGCCAATTGCTCTTATTTTGGTAATGATTGAGGTAATATTTTAAACCATGATTACACTACTAAGAGTTCATATCAGCATGTGCCTAATTTCAAAAAACATAACTGCACGCCGCCCACACAGCATCTATTTGACCCTGAACAGAGCACTTATTACAGCTGCTGACGGCTCATAAAACAACACCGATCAGTTTTGTTGCACATTCATATCTTTTCCAAGACGGCTCGTTGCTTAATTTGGTAGATTTGAAAAATGTTTTTATAAATGTGTGTGAACCCCGATAGCTGCATTTACTGTTAAACTTAAATTCTGTGCACTTGGATAAGATGTTGTATTCTGCTCACACACACAGAGCATCTGAACACACTCTCATGACTTATTTAAAGTAAACTTACACACACTTAAATGCTCAGGTGCTATATCTGCTGTCACCACGGCAACGTTTGGGAGCAGAACTTCCCGGTCAGCTACTAACACAAAGGTAACACCAAGCTTTAAGGCTCATTACTGAGTCCTGCACAAAGTCTACTTACTAGCTCTGGAAATGTTCCTTTGTCTAAACATCTTCGCCTGTTACTGGAAATATCACTGGGTAAAAGAGGAGTGAGGGTTTCTGCTGGACTTTAAATACATTTTTAATACCATACACTGGAATTTAATACCTGTTTCACGATCATACCGGCCAAAGTATGAAAGATATCAATGAAAACCAGTAGGGATGATCAGGCATAGAATTATTTACCATGTGTATGAATTTATTGACATTTGTATCACACTTTTGTCTAATTAATTTAAGGTCCATATATATTTTACATAAAGTCAGAGGTCTGGAAGAATAATATACCGGGGAGCAAGTTTCTCCTAGAATCACGTACAAAAGCATTTTATAACTAACGTTACTGCAGCAGGCTAGAAACATATTTTTAAGACCTTTGTAAAATAAATGTAAGACTTTTTAATACCTTTGAATGCCTTTTATTGAGGAAAAAAAGACTTTTCAAGACCTGCTGACACACACACACAAGTGCCGTAACAGAAAATTGAAGAAGCTGAACTGTGAATTTGAGTTGCCAAAGACATTTTTATTGATATAAAAATGCGATTATGTTAGAGCCAGTTTTGTTTTTAGGAAAGCAATGTCACCTAGGAGGTGAAAGGTCGGCAAAAGGAATACAGGAGCAAATGGCTCGCGCCGCCCCAGCCGATCAATAGAATCAGGAGCAGGCGGCAGCTGGACGACGCCATCGATCAATAGTTCTCAACCGGAACAAAGAAACTAGTAGAATATATAAAGAAAGGAGTGTTTAGAGACAAGAACCTTTTATTTGAGTTTTGCTCCTTTTTGATTTAATTTCGTTTGTAAAGGCCCGTTTTATTTATGAGTTTTTTTGTTTGAAAGGAACAAGCCGCTACAAAAAGACCATCAAAGGTGAGCGCCTACATGTTGGAGCCTATAGTGACTAACTGACAATCTACAATCTATGTACTGAATCCTGCATATGTGCCGCAGGTATCACAGTGAAAACTCTAGCAGAGTTGAGACTGACGCGATCTGCAGAATGTACAAGATGCTCGGGGAGCGAATGTGCTGAAAGCCTCTTCTGGTTGTCATTTATTCATACGATCTGCAGCACAAACAAATGCAGCTGCCAAACAAACACCCTCCACTCGTCTCTCTTTCCATGTGTATACTCTGCCATATGTGAGGTCTGATAGTGAGACTTCCTGCATCTCTATTCACACCGGACTGAAGGATTATTCTGTACAGCTCACAGGCTCAACACTGTGTGAAGCCTCGACTCGGCGACAGCTCTTTAAAGCAGCAGAGCTCAAACAACAGCTCTTTATCAGCTCTCTCTCAGCCCTGCCTCCCCTGTTGTTTGAGTGATAAGTGTCTTTGTGTCCTTTCCTTCCTCCTCCTTTCCTTCGTCTCCCTCATCAACCTAATTATTTCTGCTCAAATCCAGATCAAGTTGCTCTTCAGGTCTGATCGGGTGAAATGATTTGAGCTGTAGCCACTGAGCTGAGAGGTGATCTCTCTCTCTAGAAGTCCACACGCACATTCGCTTGGTTCTTGTCAAATGAACGACTCTCACCCTCATTAGCTATGCAACACAGTGTCCCGCAGATCATGATCATCCCGCACCCTCTCATTAAGTCGCAGTTTGACAGGTAATTGTCTACCAAAGCCACGGGGGGGTAGCTGTGTAGCTTTCATCCAATTCTGTATCACAAATTTACACATAATTTCCTTCAAATAACAGACCACCCTCGCTGCACTTTAGTCCAATTAGCTAACCAGCATGACTTTCTAAAAGCTCCATATTCTCAGCTACAGCCATTTGATTATCCGTTTTTCTTCCCATCTTTGTTAATTTGAAAATTTGGCAAAACAAATAGGAAAATAACTTGAATATTGAAGGAAAAACGTAAGTATATATACTGTATGTATGTATGTATGTATGTATGTATATGTACAGTATATACAGTATGTCGTCCAGTATCTCTCCTAAGCATTTAAATTACATAAAAACAGCTGCTTGTGTCCCTATCAAAACTTTTATTTTTTATTTTATGGGTGCACATTGAACAATATCACTGTAAACATGCCAAACATGTACATGACCATGGCTGTTTCTGTCTGTAAGCATCACCCTGTTCCTCTGACTTACCCAGTATGGCCAGCACAGTGTTGTCCTTCAGGACCTCCATGGAGCCCGAGCAGACGAAGTAGATGGCCTGCAGGGCGTCTCCCTGCCGGATGAGGAACTCGCCCGGAGCGCAGAAGGAGGTCTTGATGATGAGGGAGAGGGAGCGCAGGCAGCCCCTGCTGGCCGACTCGAACAGGGGCAGCTGGAGCAGCTCCTTGTTCAGGTGCATGGCGATGTCGGCCCTCAGCTCGTCTGGGAAGTCTTTCAGGAGCTGCAAAGTGAGACAAGACGGGGGTCACATTTAAGACTTAACACACAGCCTTTTGACAAACCTCCGTCATCTTTAATTACCTGAAAGCAGTCATTCAATTCAAACATGTGACTAAAGGGAGAAATGTGAATGAAAGAACCTTTTCTTTCCACAGCAGACATGTTGACCTGTCAAACACAGGTGTCATTAATAACATTATAAACTGCTAGAACAAGCCATAATCATCAGCAATTAGTTCCACTTGTGCTTTTCTTGCTAAAACAAGTCAACATTTCTGCTGTGGAAAAGGGTCCATGAATGTGAGTCATTTGGAACAATAAAGAAACAAGAGTGCTCTGATGCTATCAAGATTTATTCTGAAAGCAAAGTGATATATAAAGTAAAGATGGACAGAAAAGAAAAACAGGCCCATCCTCCTCTAAATGTCACTGTTAATAACGTTTAAAACTTCTGACAAAGTTGAACTGCAGTTCATTTGCACAGAACAGAACAGCTGCAGATGCAGTTCACGCTCTTGATAAAGTTATTTCAATAAAACCTCTTTAATCGGGGGCGTGGCAGAAAAAAGTAAACGGCTGCATTTATATAGCACACACCTTTTCATTCACACACACACCGATGGCAGCGATCATACGAGGTGCTGGCCTGACCGTCGGGAGCAGTTTGAGGTTCAGTGTCTTACCCGAGGTCCACCTCCTGCATGAGCCACAGCCACCCCCCCCCCAAACTAAAAACGTTTGGGAACGGCTGCTTTAAAGGGTCAGTTGGGAGTCATGTTGTCCCACTCAGCCCTGGAGGCATCAAAGGAAAATCCACAACCCTCAATGTTCTTATTAGACAATCTAATAACTTTAGTTTCTACTGAATGTAGAAAATACTGAAAAGTGAAAACACTAAGCTCTGTGGATTTTCCTGAGTAATTAGGAAACGTTGCAGGGCTAGAAAGTAACAGCAGTAAGACAGTATTTGAGTGAAATGACCCTTTAATGTTGATGCACAGGTACGATTTAAGTTGGAAGAATGTGTTTATGAATCAGTATAAAGGGCATACTGTACTTCTGTATAACACGTCCGTCTCCTCACCTCATTAACGTCTATCCCGTTGTTGACCGACCAGGTGGTCTGGAAACACTCCAGCATGCGCTGCTCCAAGGCCTTGGGCAGCCGATGGACCCTGATGAAGTCCTTCAGGTCCTTGGTGCGGGTGTGGTAGAGCGAGCGGCGCGAGTACATCCTCTGGATGATGGCAGTCACGTTACCAAACACCACCGCATGCATCAGTGCTGCAGACAGAGCGCCGGGTGTGTGTTTTTAGTACGATACAGGTTTAATCACAGAGCTATTTGATTGGCTTTTATCTAGAATGGCCCTCAGGAAAATCCCATAATGCTTTTCTGCACAGCAGGAAGCTTTACAGGACGTCGTTATAAGCCCCAAGAAGGGCTTAAAACAACTTAGCTGCTCGAAAACCACTGCCACAAGTGGATTACTGCTTTCAAAAAAATTCTAGTGAACAAAACACCAATAACAACAAGTAAATGATGATTTAAAAACCCCAAACAGCTCTAATCCCAGAGTGATCAGTGGCTCATATTTACTCAACACTTCCACAGCCAGGTTTGCTTTGTGTGAACGCAGCTAACCAGCAGTGAGCACTGGAACTATCTGTTTTATAACGTCCTTTCCTGAGGGTGCTGCAGGGTGGTTTCTCTCTTTAAATTTAATTCTTGCCCGAGCAGAAAAGCTGCTGAAGCAGCGCTCAGACCGCAGGACACTGACACAATCCACCGACACCCAGACTAATGGCATTATTTTAGGACGACTGCTCCTTCAGGCGGGGTGACCCACCTCACATTTAGAAAAAACTCTGGTGCAAAAATGTATAAATTTCTTTCAGTTACAGCTGAAGGCACACACTGCTTCAGGGCCGCTCACCACCAGAGAACTCTAAACTCACTATGAGGGGATAATTCAGAGAGATTAATGAAGCTGCAGTCTCCTCTCGCTCTGCTTTCATAGAGGACTATACACACACACACACACACATCAATGTGGGTGCAAGGTTATTAAAAATCAATGCAAACACACAAATTTAATAAAAGAATAAGGAGAGCTTTGCTCTCTCTTTTTCTTACTGTCAACAAAACCCATGAAAAGACCAAACCAACAATGTGTTAGTCCGTCTCTCAACACTTCCTGACTTCCCCATTCTGTCTGTGGCTCATTGGTTCCTACTGAAGATAAAAGTGCGCCAAAATATACAGTTTCATTTAAAAGAAAAAAAGGCTCCATAATTTCCTAAAACAGCTGGACACTGCAGCTTTTATCAAATGTTACTTAAACTGCAGTAAATAGCCAGAGACAGGCAGTATTCCTGTTGCTATACTATACTAAAGACACTTTAGAGTGGAGTCATTTTGTATTTTCAAAAATCTGTCTCCATGATTCATAAAACATAAAAAACCCCCAACAAGATTAGGTGAAAACCTAGTAATTGGCTGGACCGTGTATGAAAGGGGGGCATTTGGCTAGAGGGCTTTTAATTTGAAACAGATACAGGAAGTGGCGGGATTCGCCTGAAACAATGGTAGCATTCTACTTCCTGTTCTTCCTTCCTGTAGGGTTCAGACTCTCACCAGAGCACCACAACGCCCAACGGTACAAATGTATTTCCTAAAATACATGTATTTTATCTTGACACATTTTTTGTGTTTTATTTTGATTTGTCTGTAAATAAAATCTTTTCATTGTCGGGCAGATGTGGTTAAAGTTACGGAGCCACCGGAGAGTGAATGTAAGTCGATACAATGTCCTCGCAGGTATACTAAAAGTGTGTGTGTGGGGTCATTTACAGCCCACTTAATGTGCGCCGAGGCCTGAGACGTCCCCACACATCACTGTGTCCTCTCACCATAAATCTCCACATTTCTCTCACCAAATGACCTTTCCATTCGCTCCCTTTCCTTCTCATTTCTTCTTTTACTGCTTTCTTTCTGAACATTCAGCTCTCTTCATTATGAATCAGCACAAAAAAACACTAGTACAAGTAGTGCTGCACTGTATGGCTCCAACACACATTTGATCTTTTTTTGTAAAGCAATAACAGATAATATATCTATCTGTATTATTATTATTATTATTATTATGTGAAAAAAATGGACAAAATATGAATTCAGCTCATTAAAAATACAGCAACAGACACAAAGGCAGTTTTAAAACTCCATCCACATCCACATGTTGAACCTGAGCACTTCGGGACAGTTAAAAAAGGATTTAGGGAACTACTTTTTGGTGATTAAAGACACACAAGTTGCTCAACAAATGGTACAAATTTTAAATTTCGGCTGCAGTGCTGTGGAACAGTTTCCCCACAGGTCCAGTTAATCACATCGAAGAGCAAACTCAAGGGGGCCCTGAAAAGATTTGGTTTATAAGTCATTTTAAGAGAGTGTTGTTATTTGAGTGTTTAAAGACAAGTGAAATAAGGAATTCAGCTTTATTTTGTTGTTCTCCTCAATGACTGTGACTCCGCTGCAGAGTTCAAATAACATTAATTAGTTATATTATATTTAGCAGTAGATTGAACTGATGCGTTGCCATGTTTGGATTTGAATTGAGTTGAATGTCTTTCTCCAGTAAATAGACAGAGGCGCCTTTAATAGGTAATTTACATATTAGATCTTTATGGAATACAAACTATTGTGGGCACATTATTTGTATTTATTGTGATTTTTCTTTGTATATACTGTGATTTCCTTTATGTACCATCTATCTATCTCTCTATCTATCTATAGATAGATATATCTATCTCTCTATCTCTCTATCTATATATATATATATATCTCTCAGTCTGTGCATATGTTTAATATTACCACTATTTGACTGATGGAACAGGTGTGGTGTGTTCACGTGTGCTTGTAACATGGATTATGGGTATTTAAGATGGCGACTGTCCGTATTTATCAGAAGTCTGAGGAAGAGCCTTGTAATCGAAACGTCGCAGCTGATAAAAATCCTTTCAACAGGAGCTACTTGGCGTGCGGATCTATCCGTTTCAACTTTTCTCCAAGTCTCTCCCATTAACCTTCTGACCTTCACTGGACCAACACAAGTTCCACAACAAAGTCAGTCACATATTTAATTCCTTTTGGAGATCTGTGGGCGTTTGTGTGAAGGTGACACACCGGAGCTCATACAGAATATACTGTATTCTCTGTACATGTTGCTGAATGTAGGCTATACATTACACATAACAACTTGTATATTTAATGAGAAATTGTGTATTTTGCTTTGGCCAATCAATTGTACTGTATGGATGTTCATTGCACTTTATTGACCCTCTTTTGTTGCAGTTTATTGCTTTTGTTCCTTCTTGACCTCATCAAGACAAATCAGTTTCAAATAAACGCACCAAAAGAGTTTAGAAAGTGTCAGTTTAAATAAAACACCATTATTGAACAGTACTGAAGTTATCGGCTGGGTCTTTGCCAGTACAAGGTCATATTCTAGAGAACGTAATCATCAGAGTTTTGGGAAATTTGAGCAATGTACCATTTCCAATCAAACTAGAAAGCAAGGCTGCACAAATCTGCACAAGTCTTCTTTATAGTAAACAATGTGAGATATTTTTAATCAGCGTCTGGATTCACACCAAAACACTAAAAGTGACAGTCAGTCATTGTAATAGTTCATGAGAAAAAGGTTGAAAATGTTCACAAAATGTCCAATCTTGAAAAATTAAGAAATCTTTTAAATAAAATTTTGTTTGCACCAAAAACGATGGACTTGTTTATTGACTCACGGCCGAACTTTGCGCCAACTTTCATGGAAATGGTTCTTGATATATCCTGATAAAGAACATGTAATGAAACCCCTCGATCTAGAAAGTGGGTCTAATGAGACGGTGAATGGACGGTTTTGCAAACAAGCGTGTTTGTGTTTGTGCATTTATTGTTTGTCACCAATATAAAAAAGGAACAATAAAAGAAAAACATGCTCAGCTGTGTGTTGATGTCTCTGAGAGGAGAAGAAGAGCTTCACACCAACATGCAGGGGCACAAACTGAGAGCATTAACACACACACGCACACACGGTTCTCACCTCCTATGAGCATGGTGCAGATGGAGAAGATCTTCTCCGAGTCCGTGTTGGCTGACACGTTTCCAAATCCCACACTGGTGAGACTGCTCAGAGCAAAGTAGAGCGATGTCACGTAGCTGCTACGCATTGATGGGCCGCCACCCAGCCCCCCAAAACTCCCACCCCCGGTGCCCGTCCCCGCCACGGCCTCCCCTCCCGACATGTTTCCGTAATATTGACTGGAGTTCCAGGAGCCCTGCCCTCCGACCTCCGACCCCGACACGTTCCACTGACTGCTGTTGGCCGGGAGGCTGCTGACCGTGGCGGGGACCAGCGTCGTCAGTGGGGACGGGAAGTAGGGGGTACCCAGACGCTTGGCCAGCTCGTGAAGCCAACCTGAGAGACAGAGACTAAATTAAATTAGAAAATCTTATTTAACTGCTAAAAGGCAGACACATCTTTTTCAGTGACCTGAGATAAATGAAACTGATGTTATTGCATTATTATCACAAACACAAAACTAGACCTTCATCGTCTCCCACTGCACACAAAGTTCCTGCTAAAGCCCATTTATAGCTGAATATTTCTGTACTGCCCACCTTCTGGTGATCCAGAGGTGGAAAGAAAGTAAGTACATTTACTCAAGTAATATACTTAATACTTAATTTACTATTTACTGGAGTATTTCCAATTTAAGGGACGTTATACTTCTACTCCACTAGCATAAGAGCTATAGTTACTGGTGACTTTGATTTTATATACAAAACTTAACTTTAAAAAATGCATTTCTCTACATTAAAGGCCCTGTATAACCACACAACCACACAGGTGTTTTTGGTTATGTGGCTGATTTGACCTGCTCAGGTTGGAGACATTGAAAACGAGCCAAGATAAACTGGCACAGTTACAGAAATGTCTAATAATGTGCACCGTCCCTGTAACTTTCAACTGTATAAATAAAATGTATAAATATGCAAAGCTCTGCTTGACCTGCAACAAAGCTAACAGGAGAACTGCTTTATCATGCTGCACAAGATTTGCGTGCACCAAATATTATCCTGTGCTCATGAGGCTTCAGAATCTGTCAGGATCTTGGAGGCTCCATAATTTAACACTGTAAAAAGGGGCCATTATGCATAATGAGTACTTTACTTTGGATACTATAAAACATTTTGCTGGTAATACTTGTGTACTTTTATGCAATTTCACTGCAGTACTTTGAATAGTAACAGAGTATTTTCACATTGCGGTATTACTATTATATTGTATTGCATTGTATTATTTTTACTTGAGTAAAGGATCTGATTACTTCTACAACTCTACCTGCAGGACCTGCGCTGGACTGTGGGGCTCACACCAATAACTTCCCCTGTTTTGCTCATCTGTATCAGACATCAAGTTATCTGGAACACGTACATCCTTCTGTCTAACAGGCACCAAAAATAAACAAATCAAGACCAGACCCAGAAACCACGACTCCAAAAGTGCAAACAAGCCCTCTAATCCAGTTTAAGAGACAAAATAGATGTGCAAATGTTTCATTTTTTGAACAAACAAAAAGGGCACCAGTGTGCTATGTGAAAGAGACAGAGGATTAAAGTTAACTAAGACAGCAATTCAGCATTCCACAAGTGAAGGAGGAAGGATAAATTATTGAAAAACAGTGTGTGTGAGTGGACGAGTGTTGAAACCCAGCGGAGCCACTGGCAGCTGAATCAGAAGCAGAAAGACAGCAAGAGAGGGAATATGAATAATACAGTATGGATGCATCCACTCATTGATCTCCGGCATCACACACTTCAGGCAAGCAGCTTTGACCTTGTGTGTGTGTGTGTGTGTGTGTGAGCTCTCAGACAGTGAGACCAGCCTGTCAGCATGAATAAGCAGAAGTGACAATCGAGCGGGGAGCAGAGTTCCACTCAAGCAGCTAAACCAACAACATTAGAGGATTTAACACCCGAGTAGTTTCCTAATCACTTTGTCATTAGCACAAGTTAACCTCCGCCATGCTGAGGAAATGTGGACGTTATATCGCAGGCGTGTCTACGCCTGAAGATCAAAGTATAAAAAACAAAGTACAAAGATTTTTTTTAAATATCTTGTTGATGCATGAGGGAACATGGAGGGAATAACTGATGTTATGTAGGACCACGCTACAATAAAGTCTGCATCACTGAAGACACACAGTGTGACCAAGTACATTTACTACTTAAGTACTGTACTCGAGGTACTTTACTTCCATTTTATGCTACTTAATACTTCTACTCCACTACATTTTGTACTTTTCACTCACTACATTTATTTGACATCAGTTTGTTACTTTACATTCAGATTCAGATTATTAATATAAAAGATAAACCAACTAATAAATGATGTATTATGGATTAAGCTTCCAAGCAGTATATAAAATATATATAGTGCAACATTAAAGTAATGCTTACACATTAACGCATCACGCATCGATACTTTAAGCATATTTTGATGCGAATGATTTTGTACTTTAACTTAAGTAATAGATCTGATTAAGTGTAAATGAAAGGGTCTTAAATCTCATCTGGATTTTATCTGGATACGAGACATTTAAAATGACAAAGTGTAAAATGGGGCCTTTAATCTCTTTTGTGGAAACTGTACAGTGTTCCTGTGCAGCCGCTCTGTCTCTGTCCAAGGTGCTGACTTCTCCTGTCTGACTGAACCTCCTTGTGAGCTGTCTATGGTCCTGAACCCCTGTCTTCCCCTCTGTCACACCAGTACAACAGTGACATTTTGGACTGGAATCCAATCATTGTAAATGAACCGCTGCGTTCAGTGGATTTGTTTCATTTCAATTTAGTTTATTCATCCCCAGAAAAGTACACGTAGCAGAACAAACACACATCTCAATAAAGACCTAGGACAAAGTAATACAATGAATTGTTAAAATGCATAAAAGTATCAAACTACAAAGTGTATAATGCCATTTAACAATTGCAAACTGTGTGCATTATATTATATATTGTTGACCTTTGAGGAAATGGAGAGCCATGGAGGAGAGAAGCTATAGCATATTAGCTGTGATGCACCATCCAGTTTTATATAAACCTTCTCTGCCAGAGTATAAACTCCACGAAAGAGGCCCGGTTTGCAGTCAGTTGTGAGACGGGAGTCAGTGGGACAAATACCACCAAGCTAGCTACCTTGCTAATTCGCAGTTAGCAAGGGGGTCATTAATATGTTCCCCAGATTTACATATGTGCTCTCCCATGGTCTGACCCCCAAGAACTGCCGTATGGCTCTCAATATAATGGGCCTACAACTTGAGGGAACTTATGGTTGGAGTCATTGTATGGCATGCAGCAATGAAACATTCTGGGTATAGTTTTGTGGATCAAACCCAACACAGCCAAGAGTTTGAGTCAAGTTTGAATAACATTTTATCCACAGAACCACCCAGACTCTTTAATATTCTCACCACAGATCTTCAAAATCAAATAAAATGAGAACCATTGGTTTTGTTGTGTGTATATCGCTGGTTTGAAGCCTTGTTCCAACAACAACAACAACAAAGGATAATACTTAGGAAATATTTTAACATAGGACCCTGGTAATAATAGGACCCTGGGAACATAGGACCCTGGGAACATAGGTCATTGGGAACATAGGACCCTGGTAATAATAGGACCCTGGTAATAATAGGACCCTGGTAATAATAGGACCCTGGTAATAATAGGACCCTGGGCATGTTGACTTTTTGCCACTGTCCCCAACATTTGTGCCACACATCTTGATCTCTTCAATCCCTTTTCACACAAATAAAGATGGATATTACGTCCACAAAAAGCAAGTCACCATGGAGAAACTCTGATAATTCGAGAGCATACATTTTCCTTATCAAGCAGCGTTGGAAGGTTTAACCACTCCTGTGTGCTTGTCTGCTGACAGCCTTGACAGAGTGCACACAATTTATGATTAAAACTCTGCTCCCTGGCCGATAACGCCAACTGCTATTGTCACTACCTCTGTCAAACATGTCCTGATGCAACACAACCACCGGCTGGGTGGCCGTCTCCTTACCACGTGACCACCACCACAGCTGAGTGCTGAAGCTAGTGTGAAAGTGCCTTAAAGGATAATGCTGGTGATATTTAATTTTTTTCTCATTGTCAACAAATTCCACGAAAAAAGACCAAAACCATCAATTAATTCGTCATACTAAAAAGTTTTGCCTGGGTAGCCACATTTGGCTTGGATAGCTTAGTCATCGGCGCCACAGAGCTCAATTAAAAACACATCAAATATTAAAAACACATTAATCAGCCGTTGCACCCGGTGACATGTTCCTTCATTACGAACGAAAAAGGCCACTGTTTATTCTGAGTCAATACCACATACGCCATCCTGGTGCCACAAATACTCACCAAAAAATCAAATGTGTATTAATCCACAGCTGAAAATAGTCCCCAAAAAATGCACTATTTACTCCTTTTAATTAACATTTGATCACAGCTGTTTTAGGAAATCACAGAGCCTTTTTTAAAAACAAAACAATTTATATTTGAGTTGTTTTTTAAGCAGTGGGCTTGGGGCTGATTATCAAAGTGCAGGGAAGATGGAAAGAATAGAGGGACCAATGTTGGTTTGGTCTTTTCATGGGGTTCGTTGACAATAACAGAATAACACCAGCCTTATATTTTAAGATGCAGTTCCTCTAAAGATATAGATATGTTTTCCAATGTGTGTCTTTGTGGTGGTTTTCAAAATGAAGATCAAGTCGTGTTTTTGTGTCCAGGTCAGTAGACTGTAGCTTGAGTGTGTGTGTGGCTCCATGAGGGGCTTACGGATCGGCCATGGCTCCACTGCCCTTGAATTATTGATAGCCCTGCAGACAAAAACTGCACCTCTCCCAACGGACAGGCAGACAGGCAGAGCAGTTCAACCTGTGCACATGCTGATGTCCTTTTGTGAATCGCAGTTTGTGTCACGGAAAGGTCAGACTGCAGACTGGTCTTTGTTACTGGATTCCCCCTGTCTGTCTGAACAGTAAATTGAGGGACCGTCGACATGAATTGACTGCAGTGTTAGTGTGTCATTATGTGGTTTGCTGAAAGGATAATGAGAGGTAGGTTGGTACAAATCAATGAGAGGGAGAGAGAGGGAGAATGAGACAGTGAGTGAGAGAAAATGAAGAAAATATATACTCTAAACAGAAAACGCAGAGAAGCAACAGGGGCATAGATCTCAGAAAACATGCGAATTTTCAGTTTATTATTTGACTCAACAACATGCTTGTGTTTGTCTGACTCTCCGGTAGAATAACATGAAAGACACACAAAGACTGATGTTGATCTTTGCCCCAGTTCGCAGTCAAAAGAATTAAAGTTTGCTCCTTTGGAAACTGCCTGTCTGTTAGTACGTGTTTACAAGTTTATCAGATTGTGCGGCAGGGTTTCATGTCGCCCGCAGGATTTGAGATTCTCCGCTGAGGGATGCTAGTGGAATATCAACAAAGCCGCGTCTTATTAAAACCATCGGTCGTGCTGAAAATTGAGACACGTGGGGGCCGTCCCTCTGCATAACGGCTTCTGTGCCTTTGTTGTGGATACAAAATGACTGACATCCCCCTGCGGAGGTTACAAATATCCCATTTTAAATCTGTCTTTCAAGCAAGACGAGGTAAGTTAAAGATGAACTCTCATCGCACTACACCACAAACTGGGGCGGCAATAACACAAGATCTCATTTCAACCCTAAAATCATTTCCTGAGGACAGAGCTTACAGTATAATTGAGAAGAGTGATCGAGGATCCAATCTTTTCTAACTGTGATGATGTAGATTTGCTCAATTTGCCCAAATGAAATTCTGGTGACTGGCACTGGCAGGATATCTTACATGCACGGTGACAATTAAAAATTTAAGTGAACTGGACACTAAAAGCTCTCCACCCAGAGAAAATGGACCATAAAGCTAATTCAGAAACAAAATTTAGATCTAAGGAGTGCACAGTTTACTGTAAATACCTAATGGGAACGTTTTATTTGGCCTTGACAACACGGCAACAAGTGAATGTTATTAAAGTGGCGTCAGTGGTTGAGGTTGATTGAGGACTTTACTTAAAGGACTAGGTCGACATTTTGGGAAAAATACTCTTTAATTTCTCTCTTGCAGAGAGTTAGATGAGACTACTCTCATATCTGAACATTAAACATGAAGCCACAGCCAGCAGCAGGTTAGCTTAGCACAAAGACTGGAAACAAAAGGAAACGGCTAGGATGGCTCTCTCCGAAGATAACAGATATTTTCCAAAGATAATAGTCGGTATGGTAACAAGACTCCAGGAAGTAACTGCCAAGAAATCCTCCCCCACTCAAAACAACAATCAGTTGATCAGTGAGCGTTAAAGGTGCTGGTAGGCGTATTTTGTGACCTTTGGACAGAGCCAGGCTAGCTGTTCCCCCTGTTTCCAGTCTTTATGCTAAGCTAAGCTAACCGACCGCTGGCTGAAGCTTAATATTAAACAGACATGATAGTCTTTTTGAGCTTCTCATCCAACTCTTGGCAATAAAGCGAATAAGCCTATTTCCTAAAATGGCAAACTTTTTCTTGACAACACAATTTAAAAATTACTAAATTACTAAAAAGTCCTGCATTCAAAATTGTACTTGACTAAAAGTACAGAAGTATTAGCAACAAAATGCACTTAAAAGTAAAAGTTACTAATTATGCAGAATTGTCCCTTTCAGAGTTTTATATCTTTAGAAATATTATATATAAATATATTATATCATCATGTAAGCAAGCATTTTAATGATGCAGCTAATTTTAACTACTTTAAAATGTGAGACATTTTCTTCTATAACAATGCTGTTAAATCATATTTAACATGATGATATGTTTTGTATGAACATTTGTTATTTGTAAAGTAACTAGAAACTGTGGCTGTCAATTAAATGCAGCATAAAATAGAAAAATTCTAAACTTAAGTGCAGCTCCTGAGTAAATGTACTTTCCAACACTGTGTGCAAAAAAGCGTGCATAAAAGCGTGCACTAACCAATTTCCCAGGAGCCAGGGCTTTCGATCTCCCTGCGACCGATGAAGTACCAGACGCAGGCCATCCAGTGGGCCAGCAGGGCGAACATGGACATCAGCAGAGTGAGAACCACCGCGCTGTACTGCGAGTACCGCTCCAGCTTCTGCAGCAGCCGCAGCAACCGGAGCAGCCGGACCGTCTTCAACAGGTGGACCCCGAAGTACTGCACAGAGAGATACGCACCATATATCATGTTCATACTCAAGGATGTAAATTACAGAGTATTCTTTAAAACATGACCATTTCTATCAGCATGTTAATATCTATTCATATTTTTTTAGTGTAGTTGGCAGTTTTATTCAAAAGATGGATTTAGTCTTCATATGAAATCAAACAGTTTTCAACTCCAAATTAGAATTTAAAAATGAGTCTTAATACTCATTTTGCATGCATGCGTAGTAATTTCCCCCGCAGTTAGAATCTTGTTTTAGGATTCTGAGCATGGACACACAGATTAATGAGACCTGCAGTATGTGCACTAACATCCGATTGGCTCTGTGCCATTTGTTACGCTGATGAGCATCAGTTTAAATTAAATATTGATCTAATAAATTCACAAGGGAGCCCGTGACATTATGCATTCATTCTCCCTTTCTCCAAATCTGGTTCGTTACCATCGGCGTGTTAGTGTGGACAATGAATTCCACATTCAAGCGTTTTGTGTTTCCTGGAAAAAAATAAGGTGATTGAGTAGCCTGGTTTGTCACACACATCAACACAAATGTCCACACACGGCAGCACACACAGAGGAGACTCACCACGCTGACGTTGAAAGCATACAGCAGGTCAAAGGGCAGGGCGGCAATGAGATCGACAAAGAGCCAGGTGGTGACGTAGTGAATGCAGATGGAGCGGGCGTCGTACACTACCTGACCCGACGTGCTCACAAAAGTAGTTCGAAAGTTCAGCAATATGTCTGCAGAGGACGACAACAACAGCAGAAGCCGACGGCAGGAATTACCAACAGGAGAGTGCAGGTGTCATCGACAAATGACCGTTACATGGTGATGAGTAACATACAGAGCAATGGTTATTCAGTGGTCAGAACAGGAAAAAGAGCGAATGTCAGCCATTCATCAAACGATTAGTCGAGCGAAAGAAAATTAATTGCAGTTTCAGTCATTTTTCAAGCAAACATGTCAAACATTTGCTGCTTCCAGCTTCTTAAATGTGAGGATCTGCTGCTTTTCTTTGTCCTTTCTGACAGTAAATGAAGAGTCTTTGGGTTTTGGACTGTTGGTCGGACTAAAGAAGCAGTTTGAAGACGTCACTTTGGGCTCTGGGAAACTGTGATTTTTTTGACATTTTATAGACTAAGCTATTAATCGATGAATTGTGAAGAGAATAGGCAGATTAGTCTCTGATAATAAATAAACTGACAATACCCACTATAAACTGATGTGTTTGAGACATCCAGTGAACATTTTGTTGCCTTTAGTTTTTTTTATTTGTTTAGGTTTCAAAGTTGTAAAGGATCTAAAGCGGGGACATTATTAAAAAAAATCTCTTCCAATGGTGCATTTAAAAACATATTTTAATTCAAGTATTGAACATAAATGTGACAGATAAACCTTAAATCTTCTTCCTTGAATGCTCCAATAATTTTTTAAATGGCTCCTTGTCCATGTCTGTCCCATTGGCAGAAAAATTAAGGTGACAAAACGTTCATTGTGATGAGGCAGGTTTCAGGTCTCGTACAGTTTTGTCCTGGCATCAACAGAAACCAAAGTGTGTGTGAAAGCAGTGATGTAAGATCCAGTATGTTGCAGTTTGTTGTTAAATGACTAAAACACGACGAACCCACCAGCACGGCTCTTAATTCCAAGTATCAGGCTTTAACAGGAGTCTTTAGGACGCAGTTAGTTCATGAAAAGCAGCTTATTAACAGAAACGAACAAATAATCGGAAACCTTATGGCACATTTCAATCCACTGCTGTTGGCCGAGTGAGCGTATTGATAAACAGGCTGACCTATTAGCTCTAACAAATGGGCTTTCGACAGACAGGAGTCAGCCATTTAACTGCGGGCCGGTTGTATAATTTCATCGCAGAAGTTTATTGATGGAGGTCTTGTGTTCACTCTTTTCCATTAAAAGGCAAATTGTCCATTGAAGAGCACTCATACAAGTTTCCTACAAGACTGGGGACAGAGAGGCCTGCTGTTTTCTAGTTAATGAGACGTAATGTCAGCTGTGAATGGCTCACATCCCTTCACTGCAGTGTATGCATCATTAAAAACTTTTATTATTCCTGATGAGCCTCTCAAATACAGGCTGCGTTATCAGCCTCCCATCAGGGCCGACATCAGATTTCGGTCTGCAACATTTGAGCAAAACTGCTTCTCACAGGGTTCGGGCAGCTTTTTAAGAGTAAAATTCAAGCACTTTTCAAGCACTTTCAAGGTACCTACACCAAAAATGTCTTGACTCTCGAAGCCTTTATCAAACACCTCTAAATTGTTAGTATAAATGCCAGGAGACAAACTGACGACGGGATCGTTTCATTTCAGATATTAAAAGATTTTTGGGTTTACATCTGTGATGTCCGACTGTGTCGACGATGAAACACCAGATTATGTTGAAAAATCAAGCATTTTTCAAGGAGAATATTCAAATTCAAGCATATTCCTAACCTTGAAAACATAACATTTAAAATTAAGGCATTTTCCGAACCCTGTTCTCAGTTGAGGCAGCCGGGAAGTGGAATTCGTTACCACCGAGTATCAGAGGGTGCAGCACTTATTAACATTTTAAATTTTAGTTTGAAAACTCGGTGGAAGAACAATCAGGTCTGTGGTCATTGAACTAGGAGACACTGCATGTGGCAGCACTGGTACGGAGTATTTTAATGGTGCTGGCCTGGTGATGGTGTGCTGTGTAGTGGAAATATAGTATTGTTCTTCTGTTGTTTGTTTCGGAGCGGTTGTTTTGTTTCTTAGTTTTATTGTGTCACTTCTTTACAAAGTGTAAGTTTTAGATTTACTATAACTGATCTTTTATCTCGGCCCAGGGACTAGAGATGAAAATGAGCTTTCGGCTCTGGAACAGTACACATGCATTGTGTCTGCTAAATAAACAGAGAAAATAAATAGTGTTGATAAAAGAAAGTGTGAACATCAGCTTGAATGTGCGCTCAGGTGTGAGTCCTCTGTGTTTGTCATGACAGGAATGGATTCGGCTCTGGACTTGGTGGAACGGTTAACTTCTTGTTAACAAACGCAGTGCGCTCGCTCACCTAAAATAAACAGGATCTCTACCAAGATGTCGCTGACGCTGGGCGGGCTTCGTGGGGCACTGCTGCTCCCCTCGTCCCGCCCTCCCACCACCGTGAAACACACGTTATAGGGCACGGTGACGGCCACGTAGAAGGTCGCCAGCAGAATCAGCCAATCCCAGCCGGCCTTGAAGGTTCCATAGTGGAGCAGGATGAAGCGAGACTTCTGAATGGCTGCGACCTTGTACTCCGGGATCGGAGGCTTGTCCCCGAACATGTTCTGGATTGGATGACAGGGAGAGACAGGTTTACACCACTCACTCTCTTTCTACCTCCACCCAAAGCACACACACACACTTACTGAACCTCTTCCATCTCATGTTGTGCAGACAGGCATAATGAAAACCCACAGAAGTGTAGTATAAATTCTAGTCAAGATCCCAAGTACTGTACTGCATGCACGTTGAATTACAGTGCGTATAAAATCTTTATAAAATGATTCGCAGGACATCTCCAGAGCAGCCATACAAACTTTTTATGTTATATTTATATAGTTTTGATTCAGTGTTGGAAAAAGCAGATAAAAAATGATGTCAAATACTGTGGAAATACTGGTTTTCATAACTTAAGAAGACACTTGCATTTTAAAATTGAATGCAAGTGTCGAAAACATTAGTTTCAAATTTTCCCTGAGGGATATCTGTATTTTATGAAAAGGACCAGATAGCTTTAATTTGATTTTCATTCAGATTATACGTCCTCATTAATCATAAAGTTGTTGTGTTTCCGTCTTCTTTCAGTGATCACCTCAGAAAAAAGCTGACGTTTATAAAAAGTGAGACCAAAACACAGAGGAAACACAAATGAGCTGCTCATGTAAAAAGTTTAGGGCTAAAAGGTTAAACTACAAAATGTTTGTGCAACATACCGTACTTTTAAAATATAATTTTCACCTGGATATATATATTTTTTTTAACATGTTTTCACCCATTTTTAATATACAAAATAAAAACAGATACATTTCCTATTTAATGATCCCTAAAAATGACAATCCCTCAGTTAGTGGCCGTCACACATGCAGGAGTCAAACTGCGTAGGTCTGCATATCAGCGACATCAGTGACATCAGCGAAATGCAGAACTCTTTTACCCCAAAGTCAAACAGAAGTGAGGATCCCTCTGATGACCTTCATACCATCTGTCAGGGTGTGTGCTGCAGCACAGACACGCTGGGCTGCTACAGGGACCATCTCCTGATCGTGACCCTTGAGGTATTCGTGGTGTGTTGGGAGTGCGAGTGGACTAAACACAGACCTGCCAACACTCCCGTTTTACCCGGGTTTCTCCTGTATTTTAAAGGCCATCTCCCGGCGCATGATTGCATGAGAGGCAGTTTGGCAGCCATATTACTCCACAGACATGAGATGCTGACCACAAACCACTGACCACAAAGTTAGTCCAGCATTTCAGGGAAGTAGATGAAACCCTTTTGTATAAATGCAGCAGTGCAGAGAAACTTACATTGTTGATCTTGAGCTTGCTCTTGTCTTGTTTCTGCAGGTGTCCTGACAGGTGATAGAGAACAGCTCTGCTGCGCCGGCGGTTGGCGTTGAAGCCTGGAGGGTGAGTAACCCGATGCACCTCCAGACCCGTCTCCTCGTCTGTGGAGGAGAAGGTAACACGCTGAGCTGCAGTCCAGTCCACAACATTTAAACCAGCGGTGGAGGAAGTATTCAGATGCCACACTGTAAAAGTCCTGCATTGTGTGTGTATATATATATATATATATATATATATGTTTGTAAAAGTTCTGATAATGGTGAGAGATGCCGTCACAATTACCTTCACATTTGAGAAGCTGGAACTATGAAATGTTTTTAGTTGTCAATGAATTTTCTGTCAATCAACTAATCGATTCAACGATTAATCGTGCAGATTGTTGGGTAGTTTAAGTTCTAGCAAAACGTCGTATTTTATAAACTGTTTTGTACGCAAAAATCTTACTTTGTAAAGTAACTAAAGCTGTCAGATAAATATAGTTGCAGTAAAAAGAACAATATTTCTGAGAAGTGGTGGAGCAGAAGCAGCAAGTGGCATGAAAAGAAAGACTCTTGAGTAAATGTACTTGGTTACAGTGAAAACTTCCATCACCATGTCTTAAACCACGTTACCTCATTAAAATCAAGCTGCTGTCTCAGTGAAGCAACATCTCTCTTTGTCAACGTGTTTTGGAGTGAAGTTTTTCTGTAAATGTTTGATGTGATATTGACCTGCTGTCTGCCTTTGTGTCTCTTTATTAACTAAACAAGGTGTTCTTCAGGATGATCTGGGCTGAGGTCCAGATCTGTATTTACAGAACAGAATCCACAATAATGGCTGCACACCTCCAACACCTCATTCACGTCATCCTTTTTGTCATTTACTGAACAATGAAAGATAAGATCTGGTGCGGCATGCAGGCAAAATAAAGACACAAAGTGATGGTACGAAGGCCTCGCAGCTCCATTAGGCAGATTAAGGGGCATTGTTTTCTGTTAAGCCATCATCAAGACAGAAAATCTTTTTTTGTTCTCTCCATTTCCACGTTACATTTCCTATTATGATTGTTCCTCTGTCTGCCCATAATATGATGTCATGCTTGGCAAATGCCCACCCCTGTAACCAAATCATTTTCAGCCAGTAAATTGGATTTCTTCATCGTATCTAGACTTCAAACAGTTCAGATGAAGTACGGAGAAACTAACCGTTGTCGCTAATACTGCTAGCTCTTTCTTTCTTTCTTTCTTTCTTTCTTTCCCTCTGTATGTTTTCAAAAGTCCATTACTACCAACAGACATCTGGCATAAACAAGGGGTGTATTTTCTGTCTGAGGACAGTGCAGCAGGGTTAGAGACCATTTTCTTCTAGGAAGCTTTAAACAGGAGAAACTAGATACATAATGGTGGCAAAGATAAAAGGCGGGAAGGAAGAGGATGGATTCGAGCTCAGTGGACGCCGATGGGATCATTTTAAAATTGGTGACAGAAATTCCAGGTTGAATTTGCCAGGTGGACTTCCTGGAAAACAGTGCACCTTGAGTGGTGACTCATCCTGCTCAACTCTGTGTAACTAACAACACAAAAAGAAAAAGCTACAGGTCTTCGGGGCTCCTGATGTAGACAGAAAGGAGCTGGGAAAGAACGACAGATATATTTTAGTGTCTTTATTTTCTAGACTGGAAGCAGCTCCCGTTGTACAGAAGAGGGACACTAACAATAAAATACTGATTGCATATTTATGGCACCAGCTGGCCCCGTTTACCTGTCTCAGTCATCTTCAAAAAGACAAAACTTTATTTTGTGTAGGCTGAGGTCAATTAGCTAAAGGCTGACGTCCTTAATAAAAGATGGCAGAGCATATGGACCCTGACAAACCTGCATTTGAACCCCAGGTTCAGGGCTACATGTGTGGGAGGAGCCAGTCTTCCTCAACACCCTCATTCTCCCAGCAACCAGTGCAGTGAGACTTTAAAAGGCGTCAGAATGATTCAGCTCAAGTGTTTGTCGGATGGTCAAACAGCATCTGAACTTTCCGATGTCTGAACTGGAGAGGGGACTATGTCCAACAATTTCTGTACCGTTCTGTAACCGACAATCACACCCACTTCATGCAGTGATTGGCCAGCTCTGCGGCAGTGAAAAAGTCCCATTTTTCAGGCTGTCAAATGTTTTTTTTGTTCTTTACACCTCTATTTATGTCACTTCTTTTCCTGTGTACAAACAAGTGCACCACCAGATTGTGCAGAAGTGTGTGCTGTTATCCCCACATGAACGATTACATCCCGCACCTCTCTATGACGGCTTCTCACCCCACCTTACAGTGTGGCCATTTTGATTAGCTATAAACACTTGTGCCTTTAGACATGGTTGGACGACACGTTGTACTTCAAGGGATAGTTAGACATTTTGGGAAATATTTGCTTATTTGCCGAGAAGAGTGTAGAGAAAGGTGCTGTCCATTTTCACTTTCAGCTGCTCAACATGCGCTTGCTGTTTGGGGCAGATTGGGGAATACAATGTAAAGAAGGAGATGGTGTTTACACGCTGTAGGCAGATTCTTCTTATTATGCTGTGATTACTGATAGTGCTGGTTTTCAGAATATATTACAGTATGTTCTCTGGAGGAAGCCTGTGTGCGCTGGTGGGAAAAATCTGCTGGCTATAAATTTTAAATTATTAATAGGGTCAATTGACAGAGTGTGCATAGCGCATACCAGTGTGTGTCTGTTTTTAAAGGTACTTTTGTGAGAGCAAGTACAAGGCTTTGTATATTAAGCGCAATAAAGCAGTCAAAGTTTCTTTCTTAGATTTTTTTTCTATTGTAAATGTGTTCCTTGTCTTTTTCTTCCCTTCTCATTCCCCCCTCCATCTCACCAAACGATTCTGCGTTTTGAAGAACCACATCACGCTGAGCTAAGTGCCCAAAGTGAGCCGTTGAGCCAGTCAGCAGACTCCCGCTGAGGAGCCGAGGCAGGCAGCATGTTTGTGTATAAATGTCTCATCATAAAAGTCTTTTTCTAAGCGTTTGTCACTTATTCCGCCCTCTTTCATTTTCTTTCTCACATCCAGAGGTGCTTAATTTAGCAGAAACCCGAATGTTATGTTACTGGTTATAGTCATGTCTCAGTGATAAATCAGAAATAGCCATTTAAATCCTCTTTTGTCTTTTCTCTCGCCTTCCTTGTCCTTTTTGTTGTTTGTCCCCTGTCCCCTGTGGTGCGTATTGCACTCCGAATTTGGTAGCTTGAATTTAAAATGTAATAACTCATGTGGTGTGTGAAACACAGCAAGAGTATATGAAAGCAGGCTTCAGTCATTTTGGCGGTAAGGCAATGAGATATTCAGCCAAATGAGAGAGCATGTGCAAGTGTGGGGGAAATTGGGTGTTAAGTGATTTCAAGCAGGTGCTCTTTCCCAGCCGGTAGCAGCTCTGAAAGCCAGTCTATAAAAACTAAAATTTTAAACACCCAACATCATCTTAAGAGTCTTGATTACCCTGCTCCTCTCTAGGCTAAGCAGGGTTGTCCAGGCTTCCCTCTCCCCAGTAATGCTTTCCAGCTCCTCCTGGGGGATCCCAAGGCGTTCCCAGGCCAGATGAGATATGTAATCCCTCCAGCGTGTTCTGGGTCTACCCCGGGGCCTCCTACCAGTTGGACGTGCCTGGAAAACCTCTAAAGGGAGGCGTCCAGGAGTCATCCTAATCAGATGCCCGAACCACCTCAACTGACTCCTTTCGATGCGAAGGAGCAGTGGCTCTACTCCCCCCGGATGTCCGAGCTCCTTACCCTGTCTCTAAGGGTGAGCCCAGCCACCCTTCAGAGGAAACTAATTTCGGCCGCTTGTATCCGCGATCTCATGCTTTCGGTCACTACCCAAAGCTCATGACCACAGGTGAGGGTTGGAATGTAGACCGACTGGTAAATCGAAAGTTTTGCCTTCCGGCTCAGTTCCTTCTTCACCACAACGGACTGGTACAACGCTCGCATTACTGCTGATGCTGCACCAATCCGTCTGTCCATCTCACGCTCCATTTTACCCTCACTCGTGAACAAGACCCCGAGATACTTGAACTCCTTCGTCTGGGGCAGCAGCAGCAGCAGCTCACTTCTAACCCAAAGGGGGCAATCCACCATTTTCCAGCAGAGAATCATGGCCTCGGACTTGGAGGTGCTAACTCTCATCCCAACCGCTTCACACTCGGCTGCAAACCGCCCCAGTGCATGTTGAAGGTCATAGCCTGATGAAGCCAACAGAACCACATCATCTGCGAAGAGCAGAGACGCAATTCTGAGGTCACCAAACCAGAGACTCTCCTTCCCCTTGGCTGCGCCTTGAGATCCTGTCCATGAATATCACAAACAGAATCAGCGACAAGAGACAGCCCTGGCGAAGTCCAACACCCACTGAAAACGTGTTTGACTTTGAGCCGAGAATGCGGACACAGCTCTCACTTTGGTTATACAGGGACCGGATGGCTTGTAGCAGCAACCCCAGTACCCCATACTCCCGCAGTACCCCCCACAGGACCACCAGAGGGACATGGTCGAAAGCCTTCTCCAAGTCAACAAAGTACATGTAGACTGGATGGGCAAACTCCCATGAAACCCTTAGCAGCCCTGCAAGGGTAAAGAGCTGGTCCACTGTGCCACGGCCAGGATGGAATCCGCATTGCTCCTCCTGGATCCGAGGTTCGACAAATCGGTCGGAGTCTCCTTTCCAGCACCCTGGCGTAAGCTTTCCCGGGGAGGCTGAGTAGTGCGATACCCCAGTAGTTGGAGCACACCCTCCGCTCCCCCTTTTTGAGGATGGGAACCACCACCCCAGTCTGCCAATCCACAGGCACTGTCCCCGACCTCCATGCAACACTGAAGAGGCGTGTCAGCCAAGACAGCCCAACAATATCCAGAGCCTTCAGCATCTCAGGGCAAATCTCATCCACTCTCATCCCACACTCTGGCCTATAACATGTGATATATGTCTTGCTGTTAGAAAAAATATCTGGTCTGATTATTATGTGTGAAAATAGTTATGATTGAGTTTGACTTTGGAACAAATTGGGTAGGAGTGAGAAAGTAAGACGGGCAGAAAGACAGGGAGAGAGAGACTGCTTCACATTACCGAAGCCTTATGGCCCATTGTTTTCGTATCAGTGTGAGATTTGATGAGGAGAAAATTGCATTAAAAACTATATGCATTAAAATTCTAAGTTACCTTTTCACAATAATAAAAAGCTAAGCCTTTCAATTTTTTATATTTCTGAAATTAAAGAATATAATAATGGAAGGATGAATTCAGTCTCCTTAAAGTGATGGAGAAATCTACACCCTGTGGCAACAGCTCATTGCCTACGAATTAACCTTTATCTGCGAGAGGCATTGAGACATGATCAGTCTTCAATCAGACACACATGCTTTTTCAGTGGCTGCAACTGTAGCAGTCATAGAATCTATAAAGATTATCTTGGACTTGCACAGCCAACGTTAATACAGCTATATCAAAAGGACACAAGACTACCAGATGCACACATGCATGCACACGAGCACCACTATGTTTTACACACATCAAAGCAGAAGCACAAGAGCCTGCGGTCTCACTCTTCTTAAGTTTGGTGCATATCAATGTGCATGTGTATGTGAGTGAGTGTATGTTTAGTGTTGTGTGTGTGTGTGTGTGTGTGTGTGTGTGTGTGTGTGCGCGCGCGCGCAATAGGTTTGAGCAGGTGTGGGGGATTTTCTCATCTCTCAGTGGTCCTCTCAGGCCCTAGGCTTGTTACTCTTTTCAAAACTTTCAAAAAAAAAAAAAAAAAAAAAAAGTAGGTAGTCCATCATCTGTAACAATTTCATGGATTTTCCTCAGAGTTACCAGAGGATATGGTTGTATTTAATAGCCCAAAATAACAAATTAAGCATAATCATTTTATTATAATAGGGATGGCTGTGTAATGCATTTGATTTGGACATATTCAGTTTGATGAAACAATGTTAAAACAAAATTTGATACAGCATCAAATTTAAGAACAAAGGCACTGAATCCATGTTATTTCAAATCCAATTTAGAAACATGCACTTTTAATTAATCAATCAATACTTCAACAAGACATTGTTAAAAAAAGGATTAAGTAACATGTTCTTTTTTGCCCAGATGAGAGATACATCTACAATTCTCAAATCTGTCTGACAACAGTTCACCAAAATTGCCCAACTTCTGAATTATCCCTCAGCTCAACAGTGTAACAGTGACTTTGCAGCAACACTATGTGAACTTTCCAATCCATTAATCCATAAATCCATAAAGGATTACTGTGGTGGTGGCACTGATATTGTTACCCTAGATTGAAAGCAGGCCAACTGCTGATCAGTGTGTCTGGGTAGCCGTCTGTCCGTTAGCTTCTCTGTCTGACAAAATCCCAGCTCCATGTCCATCCATAAGATAAATACCTCTCCACTGTTTGACCAACATTAAGGATAATGAAATAGAAAGTCATCAAACATAATAACCTCATGGACTAATGGATAGATAAATATTTAGTCGATCCATCTTCAACATGTTGCCCAGATAGTTGCTTCGACAGTGCTGGACTAGTACTGGTTAAGATTTCTCTTTCTTTGACAATCAGGCTTGATCTCACTTTGTGTTCTAATGACACCATTCACACACACACACACACACAAACACACACACACAAACGCAGATTCTGAACTAGCAGAAGCCATATGGCAGGTTACTGGCCTGCATAATTGACTTAAACAAGAAGCAGTGTGTGTGAGTGTGTACGTAGGCGGCCTTTCCTCTTATTTGCAACAACCCCGTCGATAATCATGCAGCAAATGAGCCTGCTGTCACTGCAGTGGTCCCTTGACAGAGGAGCTGCTGCAGGCGCAA
>LKNJ01001278.1:0-98256 GCA_002120245.1 Maccullochella peelii | reverse complement strand
CAAGTTCAGCGGGCCGGATTAAAAAGCCCAACGGGCCGTATATGGCCCGCGGGCCGTAGTTTGCCCATGTCTGGTCTAACCTGTTGTTTATATTTGGATCACACATTGTGCCTTCACAAAATCTTTAAAACGGAATTTAAGAAAAACATTTTTAATGCACCCCAAAGTATGACATCTGTTTGAACTAGTTTGGTTGACAACCAAACACTCACCTGTCATTGGTTCCTCCAGTAAAAATGTGCAGCAGCCTCGTCACATTTGTCACACACTTGTCACAAAGCCTTTGAAGAGACACACCTTTATATATATACACACACACACACACACACACACAGGCTCTGTCACAAACATGCTCACATGAACAAATGTATTGATGAACGCGTGAAAGACCGTAAAAAGACGACTATACAGACAGATTAAAAGAGGAAAACACTACATCCAGACAGAATATAATACCCCTATATGTAGGGTAACCTGTGACACCATTAGTTGCTAGGCAACCTGGACTACTCTTTGGATGAAACACCTGCCCTTCATCTATCAAGCCATCTCAGCAGCTTCTCCTTCTCTCTCTTACACCTGTCTCCCTCTCTCTGTCTCTGAGTGGTGGGTGGGATTTCAAGTGCGGAGAGGTGGAAAGTCGGGACAGAGGAGTGAGAAAATGTTTTTAAAAAAAGAAGGATAAATGGGAAAGGTGGAGACAATGACACACAAATGAGGTGATGATGAGAATAGAGAGTTAGTCAGTCGGAAATAATAACAAACCAGTAAACCAATGAAACGCTCAACAGTAGGGGACATATATAGACAGCGAGGACAGATAGATGCACAAACAGTCAATAGTTTATCGTCCATGTGATCAGAAAAATCATCACCATGTTTCCATTTGGCAATCAGCATAAAAATAGCTGCTGAGTGCTAATGGAGTTTACATCAAAATACTGGATGCATAGTAGCCTGCAGACAGAAGTACAATCAACCTTTTGTGAAAACTATAACAGTGTGTGAGGTATAGTATGTGTGTGTCGTCCACAGTGTGTGTCTGTTTATGTATGCGCAGTGTGTGCGTCTCTACAGTCTGTTTGTTCATATGCTGTGAACGAGTCATTTCATGCAGCACTACAAGCATCACAAAACCTCTGAATGTCCCAAATGCGACACTTACAGCCCGTCAGTGGCTTTATCTCTGTGTGAGTCAATCAATAGAGCCGATCAATAACAAAAAGCCCTGCAGTCAGGGCAAGAGGAACCGGAGCATAGGAACACATTCTGCTACTCTAGACCGAAAATACCGACCATAACAGTGACAATAATAACTATTGTAACAGCATCAATATAACTGCAGCCTCTGGAAGAGCAACATAAAACAACTGCAAAAACTTCTGCAAAATCAACAGCAGCAACAGAAACAACAACTGTGGATTTACAACAGCAACAGATGACGAATATCAGTAATATCAGCAATACAAAGATTAGAAAAGATAATAACACCTACCACAGCAGCAAAAGTAATGACACACACTGCAAACAGCAACCAAATGAAATCAGTTCAGCTAAACAGAGTCATGGGATTCCCTGACCACAGTGACATTTTAGTTCCCTCACCTGAACACAAAAAAACACAGGAATGAAAAACAGGACGTGAGAGAATAACTCCTCGCTACATGTGAACATGTGAATTTCTGAGCTGTTTTTTGTGTCTGTGAATTTGAGATTCATAAATAATTTGCTTCAGTTATCTTGTGTCATTTTTTTTTAATCTCCCACTTCTTTTCAGCAGTTACTTCAAATGGTCACTTTTATTTCACATACAGTATGCCACTAGAGGATGTACTCTTGCTGCTACAATGTTTGTAAGTGCAAAATATTTATAAGATGCCAGGTGCGTGGGTAATCCTCACTCCCATGTATAATATATATGTATGACAAACTCTAACATCCTATTACCCTCTCTGCTTGTCATACTGTAACAATGACCCTGAGTCTGTCACCCCTGCAAATTTCCACCTGTCTAAAGAAAGACACACACAGGGTGCCTGCAAAAACAAATGAGTAAAGCTTCACCTACACAAACTACAATAGAGGTAGCTGTTCACACTCAAATTGAAATGACCTTCAAACTAAAGTAGTCAATGCATTCAGGCATTGTAGTGTCACAGCAGTACAACAAACGTCACGACTGCAAGTGCTAAAGCCGGATGTCAAACCTAATTTGCAGTATGCTATCTCTTCAGCAGACTACGCCACGTTTATTTAAAGTTATTTACTCCTCAGGCTATAAGTAAAGAGGTCACACACACACTTACACACACACACACACACACACACACACACACACACACATATACATGCATCTACTGCCTATCAATTAAGGTCTCGCCATGCACACAGAGGTACTTGATACTGTTCTGTGTCTCAAACACAGCTGCCTTACCTCCCACCTTAATCTCTCAAGGGAGTACACACACACACACACACACACACACAGTTGTTTTTCCAGAGAGAGTTATCCTAACCCTAACCTTAAACCAAGTCTTCAAGAACTTACATTTTGTCCCCAAAAGGAAGGCAAGTCCACTCAATGTGACTGTATGAATGAGATTCATGTCCTCACAACATGAGTAATACACACATATGCCAGTTTATGCCTCTCACACACACACACACACACACAGTTGTGGCCGTCCATTGGATTACTGACAGCAACACAACTCTACTCATACATACACACACAAACACACTTGTAACTTGTATACACTGACACACTGTTACGCACACACGTCTGCATACACACACACACACACACACACAAACACCTGTCTGTGGCAACAGTCCATAGAGATAAGAAGGCTGACAGGAGCTGCTGGAGCCAAAGCTGGGAACCATGGGAGCTGTCAGGCTCATTTCCCCGTGACACCTCCAGGCGCACACACACACACACATACACACTTGTGATGACATTGTATTGACTTAAATTCACTCCCTGGAGCTGTATTCTTACCATAACCGTTATATACTGTACTTAATCCAAACCTTCCTCTAATGTCCACCCAACACTAAACCTGCTGTAGCTTTAATCTTAAACATATGAAACCTTAACCTAAGTGTAACTCTAGCCTCCGTCTTTAAAATAACGTGTCCTAATAAGGTGTGAGAAACAGTCATAAAAATTGACCAGCTGGCCAGGTTTTCTATTCTTGTGTAGAACCCACAATAGAAACAGCAGAGATGGCATAAAAACGTACACAAGATAAACACTCACTCCACACATGTACCATGACATGCTACAAAAAATAAGCAGAGAAATAAGGTGAAATAAAATGAATGTTAATAAGAAGAATAAATAAAAGGAGTTTTTAGAGGAAAAAAGAAGTACTGTTTCAGCTTTGTCCAGTATGGGGATTTACTGGCTAAGGTTGATCATGTCACAATTAAATATAATAAACCGCCCAATCACAGCTTCAGGGCAGGTCTACAGGTGTTATTCATAAAGGTACCATTGTTTGCAGAGCCACTCCCCTGTGCCACAATTTGTCAGAGCTGTAATGAAGACCATTATTCTCTTTCAATGAGAATAATGGATGTACAGATGTTTATTTGAATGTAAAACCATTAATGATCGTAAAAGACAAATTAATTGTATTATCAATTATCTACTGCTGGCCTCCAAAGTAAACATACTGTATGTATCAGCAGTCTGAATATGTATTTGAATACTCAGAAGACTCAGAGACAGGAAATGTAGATAAATCAGTGAATTGCCAATGTTTTGCTGAAGCACACACATTCTGTAGATACACAAGCACACATAAACAACTGCAAGAGCATGCAAACACAACTCACAATGGTTTCTCTCTGCCTTCACTTTATCTCCCTCTTCCCTCTCTCTCTCTCTGAATATTTTAGTATTGATGAGCCCATTACTGATAACACAGTGCAACGTCAGCATCCTTTCTCTCCCTCTCTCTCTCTCTCTCTCTCTCACACACACACATGCTCGCTCATCAGGAGTCGGGTTACAACTCTGCTGCTGTTGTGTACTTCTGTGCATTTCTCTGTGTGTGTGTGTGTGTGTGTGTGTGTGTGTGTGTGTGTGTGTGTGTTCAGCAAGAGCCTGGGGATCTGACTTCCTGGCGTCAATCCAGTAAATTGCGATATTTTTCAGGCTGAAGACCATTCACATGCACACCCGCTGGCACACAAATACACATACCCAAACAGGGATAATAAGGGCGATGCCTGTTGGCTGCTAAAATGATGCGAGATGATAACAGCAGATAAACAAAGTGCATTCAATATGAATGTGTCCTCCTATAAAAGGCAGTTTAAAACACTCACAACAGCATGAAACAGAGCATCAAACATTACAAAGTGAAATTGAATGGAGACAGAATAAACAGAATACATGTATGTGATTCTGTAGCACTTGGTCAATGTTTCTGATGAAGGCTCTCAAAGCTACAACCCAGGGATCCAAGACTCTAGAAAATCACCCCGTCAATAAAGACGCAAAAGGCTGTGGATGTTCCTCTTCAGCCTAAAAGGTTTTTACTTTGATCACTATGCTCAATCACAAGAGGGGCCATATCAGACAGGGGCCAGGCATGACATCTGCTCTTGTGTATTTTATGACAGCATCAAACTTCATGACCTTAACTGATGACCGAGTCTCTAAGTCAAAGCGACTCCAGCTTGCGGGAAGCAGGTGAGACCAGCTACTGAAACTAATTGTATGTCAGAGATCACTGACGTCCACCTGGCAGATTCATTATTATTCCTCCACAGCTCTGGTTATTTTCTCCTAGACGGATAAACAAATGCCCAATGTAAGAAGCTTAGCCTCTTCTGACAAGCTCTGGCGTGGTGAATAAAAGCCATTATCCTCCAGTGATTTCCCTTATTGAATTTAAACCAATAAAGAAGGAGGAGATAAAGAGAAGTAGATTTTTTAAAACTTTGAGACAAAACGGGGTTGAAACTTGATATGAGGAGGATGTCTCTAATATTTTGTGCAATCAGTGTATAATGGCATCACAATGTCATTATACACAAATTATGCTATTCAGCTATGAGAGATGGGGAGGGAAGTAACAGTATAAAAAAACACATACAGTATAGGCATGAAGACATGCTGTTGTTGATCAGCCACCCGTTTTGTTCACAATCACTCAACTCCATCAGCAGCAGATGCATCACTCAATTTGAGCACAGGTGTTGTGTGTTTACATGGCAAACTTTAATTTCAAACAGAAGAAACCTGGTTCAATATCAGGAGGGCACTACTTTATTAACTAACAGTTAGCTAAACACAGACTGACATATAAATGTCACTTTTTTCCAGACAGGTGTCGCTGAGAGACATAATGACAAACATACACAAACACCACCACAACTAATAGCACAGAGTTTAATGAACACCTCTGTGAGACAATGTGATCACATAATAAACACTATAAAGAACAGACTCAGAGTCAAGAAGGAACTTTCATGCTGAAAAAAAAGCCTTTTTTCAAAATCTGTGTGCTCAAGTTTACGTAAAAAACACTAAATCTGGTGAAACAAGGCCTCTCTGTGGCACTCTTTATAAAGAGTTCATAAGTTGTCTAATAGCTTAATGGTTAATAAATCACCTACTAATGCATAAATGCATAATATGTGGGTAATAAATGGATTTTGGTCCATTTCCTGTGCAGCCCTATTCCATAAGGTGAGTCTAGGTGAAATCTTTCCACAACCTGGCAACCCAAAAGGTGTTTCTTATTAATGGCTTATACCTGATTTATAAAGCATTAGTACATTACTTATGATCCATTAACAAATCAACTTATAAAACCTTTATGAAGGGTGCCACATTAGAAAGTGGTACCATAGGCAGGTTTTGCTGGACAAACAGCAGATCAGTATAAGGTGGTTTGCTCATAGTCACCCCATTAAAAAACATTTTAACTTAACGATTGTCATGGAGAGAATTGAATTAGGAGGGCTATCACAGCAAATGTAGCCTATCTGTCCCAACAGGGATATTAGAGGAGGTCTATGGGAGTAGTGTTATGATACCCAGGAAGATACAAAGGCACGATAAGGTCACTAAACTCTCTGTAGAACATACTATGAGGACATTTTAGTGAAAATACAGTGTGATGGAGGAGAGCTACAGGGCTTTTGCCCACCAGTTTATACTGACAGCCGCCCGCGCAGCTTACATGGGGTCTTCACTGCCACTGTCAGGAATAATGACACCCAGCAGGTCACACTCACTCTAGTACTACACCACCACTCTGTAGGCTATTGGGCTCAGTGCTGGGTGCCATGTGCCTCTACATACGTTCAATTTGTGCGCTGTATGTAGAAGTGTCAAGAAGCTTCAATGTAAAAAACACACCCAACATATATAGTTATTAGACACTTACATCTCGGAGGACGGCGGCTGGCTACGACAGAGGAGCGCGTGTCCACACGCTTGTCCCATGGCTCATCCTGCCTCGCGCCTCCCAAGTTAACCCAAACAGCTGCAGTCCGGAGGACCTGGCGGGTGAGGGGAGGACAAGAGGTGGGATGGAGCTGCGCGTGTGCTGGGAGGGGGCGAATGATAGATGATGGGTGGATAGATAAATGGTTGGGTGTGTGCTCCTCTCGATTTCTCTCCCCTCTGTCTGCCTCTCTCCGCTGCTGTCTCCTCTCGAGCTCTGACAGCGCGCGGGGATTGGTCGGGACCCGGTAACTGATAGCCTACTCGAGCTGTGGTGAGCGAGGATATAACTGCTGAGAGGAGAGAGAGAGAGAGAGAGAGAGAGAGAGAGAGAGAGAGAGAGAGAGAGCTCAGCCGGTATTTGGACACATCAACAGTCAAAGACGCGTCAGTCAAACCGGAGCTGAGGCACGTCACTCGTCGCTGTCAAATCTCCGTCTGGTCATGCCTGCTCCTCCATGAGCACCGGCGAATCCATCCGTGGAAATGAAAGTTGTGTTGTGAAAATTCAACTTTTCCATGGCGTTTCTTCACACCTCAGCTGCGCAGTTTCACACAACTCCCACCATGCACACTCCTCTTATTGCAGCCGGAATCCTTCTTCATATAGGCCTATGTTGTAGATCTGAGACAGGGCAGGACAGGACTTAAACTTGTTTCCTCTCTCCCTTCTTCCCAAACACAGGAGATCTTATCGGCTGGTGCTGGCAGGGTTTCATTATAAACCACATGTTGCACTCAGTCACGGGACGCAGATCTCAAAGTCCAACACAGATCTTCTGCCTTATTATGGCCTTTCCAGTACACACAAGGAAGCAGCAGGGATTCACTTCAAGAGTAATGCATAGTGAAACAGGAGCCTTTGAAATGTTTGTTGACATTCAAGGCCTTTAAATATGGCTTCAGACGTCAGGTGTTTTACATTCTAAAGACCCAATGAGGATTTTTGGACAATATAGCATGTTCACGTAAGACTAATCAGTATTTTATGTAAACAAATCTTAATCAGCATCTGAAAATATGAAACCCCCTGTAGCCTACAGCCATGGTCCACCTACACAGGTGTTATTTTCTGTGTGAGCATGTACAGATTGTAATTGACTGACATCTTTGACACTCCCAACACTGATCCATTGCATCTCTTCATCATCATCATCATCTCTAACATTATTATTAGTTAATGGGTTTGGTGACCTCAGGAAATGTCTACCATAGTTCCATCCAACTTCAACCTGAGCAGAGGACTAATCAGCCAATCAGCCATAACTGCAAACACCTGCGTGAATGTGCAGGGCCTCTACATAGTTTGAATGTAGTTGTTGTATAGTGTTAATCCATGTAGTGCTGTCAGATATTAATACTTCTTTGAGAGTAGGTCCCCATCGTGTGCTTTGAGCGTTGGTGGTTGGGGCTACACTTGTGTTAGCATTTGGATTACAGATTGTTTCTTCTGACGCAGATTAAGAAGTCTCAGTGACTGTGTTCTCTAACTGCTACTCGTTATTATTATTATTTCTCTGGTCAAGAGACAATGATTGCAAATTGGCTTTAAAATGGACTAGAAAAGAATTGAACTTGAATAAAATGGTGCAAGCCTGATTGCCCTGACCCTGATTACAGAAAATAGGCACAATTCAAGTCAAACATCACTGCTTGTCACTGCAAGAAAAGCACAGGTGTAACTACTAACATTAATAATTATGTGTCTCACTAAGCCATATTGGTGAGCCAACATGCACAACATAGCAGGACCATTGAACTGGCACACCTAAATGAAATGCAGCCATTATTAATGTCATCAATTACGCCTGAGCTTTTTCTGCTATGACGTGAAACTGCCCATGCAAAAGGCTTATCTACAACACACTGAACAAATGTTGCACTGAACATCAGTTTACAGTGACTTATCTTATATACAATAACATCTGTGACAGGCTATTACAGAAAGTTCAGAGTTCTCCTGGGCTCAGGGTTACAACCAGCACCTAGAAAATACTAGTTCTTCAAGATTGTGCTGTTAGTGTGCTGATATGAATGGAAAGTTTAATAGCAATGAAAATCAGTTAATGGGTTAATTGTTAGAGGTAAAACTACGCAATATTTCACAAAAAGTCCACATTTTTTTCTCTTTTTTTCCATCCCATTAATCATCTTGTGCCCCCTCAAATTCATAGTGATCCATTTTGGGGTCCCGACCCCCATGTTGGGAGTCACTGGGTTAAAACATGCAAAACCACTGGTACAGTATTCAGGCTTTATTTTATATGCTTTGTTTCTTGTAATTTGGTCTTTAAATTATGGATGCATTTTTGGGTGTTCATGTGGTTTGCCTCTACACTGGAGTTATATTTGATTATATTACAGGTCCTTCATTTGATGAATTGTGTCTTTTGTGTGACAAATATATACTTCAGTGTCCTCTATTGTAGTTACAGGTCTGCTTTGGTTGTATTTAGATCCCAGAAAGTGTGTTAATTTATAATTTGTGGCATGTGGATGATCTCCATATCACTGTCTAAACAGATAAAACCTGATTTAAGCCAGACTATCTCGCTGTAATAGAGGAAGACCAGAAGGATTCCAAACATCAGATCTGGTCTGCCTGTGTAAATATAGCCCAGTATCTCCGTCCATCCCTATAGTTCTTTCAGGATCGTAATCACCTATTTAATATTAGGGGGGACTATTTTCATTGTACACCTTCTGTGACCCCAACCCTCCAGGGCTTCTGGGGAGATTTGGAGAAATTTATGGAGAAATTTTTAGAAACTTAACAGCTTAACTGAAAATTTTAAAGCATTTTGAAACACAATCCTAGATGATTCCTTCACTCCTTCTGTCTCCCTCACTGTCCACTGAGTCTCCAAGAGTAAAAGTGAGATTATTTGTTAAACTATTGCATGTTCTTCATATTTATTCATATTTGAACAGCCTGGGTCTACATAGCTGTAGGTGAATGTAGTCTAAGAGTTTGAGAGACAACTAGAAGCTCGTGTCAGCTAATTTACTTCTATTAGTAGAGTGTAAAACCCCGCTCACCCTAACGCTTTTAAATATTACAAAAATAAGGTTACGAATTATGTAACCTATGCTTCGTGGTCTCAACAAAATTAGCATCCAGTCAAGCCATGACCCGAACAAGCGGTGTTCCTCTTTCCCTTGAACCCTGATTTGAAACATTGTAAGAGCATAAAAATAGTTGAAATCACAGTGTATTGTGACTACGCCCCAGAGTTCTTTATCTATCTAGATGCATAGTTGCTGGTGTAGATTGTGCTCAAACGTCACATTCAAACTTATGTCAAAAGTGGAAAATTTAGGACCCAAGATGATGTTAATCTTGTTCTGTTTGTTGTTCTGTTCTGTCTGTCACATAGCTAACCACCAGCCGGAGGCATGCGGCACCTTATTTTGTGAAACACAAATTTAGAAAATACAGAGGGACAATGCAATGTGTCTGAGAGGCCCTGCAATTTTAATAGAGGCATCTTAGGTCACCCAGCAGGAACTGTCAATTATAAGGGAGGACAAGACAGAGAGAGACAAAGAAACATGCAGGGGGAGAAGACAGAGAGCAAGAGAGTGTGACAGAGAGGACACGAGGGGTGGGAAAGGAAGAATAATGCAGAAGTGAAAATTAAGGAAAAGGGTCAGGAGAGGAGATCTGCAGCCGAATGAGGAAGACTGTGAACTCTATTATATGTCAAGTTTGCCAGTGTGTGTATGTGTGTGTGCATGGATGTGTGCGCACATGTCACATCTGGTGTGTTGGCATACAGATCTATGGTGCTCAGCTGTGTCTCAACATGTATTTGTGTGTGTGTGTGTGTGTGTGTTTGTCCACCAGAACTCGTGTGCCTGAGGTCCCCAGTTTCAGATCAGTCAGCGTGGGCACTAACAGATCCTCCACTGGGACTCGGGTCAAAGAAATGTCTGCAATGGACGCTCAACACCAGCTGGAGAAAATAATTATACCAGTGTTTTTTTAAAAAGTGCACTCCTCTAGCATCAATAAATTAATGGCAGCAGCTGTTTGGATTTCTTTGAATTGACTGAACTGAAAGGGGTATGACCGCAACTTTATTGTAAGGAACAGAAAGCCTATTTTTTTCTTTTAACTTTCTGTAGCAAAAATCTAATATTGAATGATAACATGCTGGTGTTTAGCAGGTATAATGTTTAATATGTTCACCATCTTAGTTTAGCATGTTATCATGCTAACATTTGCTAATTAGCACTAAACACAAGGTACAGCTGAGGCTGATGGTAATGTCATTGGTTTTGCAGGTGTCTGGCAATAAAGTATTGGGTAAATCAAAATGTTGACCTGACAATGGCACCAGAGGAAAAGTCAAAGTTGTTAGGATTCATCCACTGGCCATGGATGTCTGTGGAATATTTTGTGGCAATCCATCCAATAATATTTCAGTCTGGACCAACCGACAGACCAATGTTGCCATCCACAGAGCCACACTGTCAGCATAGCTAAAAATATTATAGTTTTCATAGTCATTTCTTCAGAGGAACTTTTAATTTGCTGTTGAATCTCTTCATTAATTTAGATGTGTTTCAGTATAATCAGTATAAGAAACTTTGTCTTCTCAATACACATATGCAATGATCTCACATAAACTGCAAAATCCTAAAGAAACTTCTGAGATTAAAATTTACTAGATCTTTCACACATCACCCTGTGGACATTGGACTCAGAAACCAACATACTGTCAGTACTCATCAAAAAATACCAATATTTTGAGGCTTCCAGGGCAGAGAGGGATAGTAAAGGGCAGCAGCTGTGATGTGACAGCAGTGTCTGACCAGTGCTCTGCAATAAAGGGCATTGAAGCTTATTTTTATGAGAGGAGCAGTTCCTGTTCTTCCAGTCTGTACTCAAACACACTGAGCAGAGCTGCTGCTGTAAATAAGATGAGACTGATGAGCGAAGCAGCCAGCCACAGCTCTGTTCATTTTAAAACTCTTTTAATATGTGATTGAAACTGAAGCGACCCATTAATGTGACCCTGAAGAGTCTTCCCCTCATTAAAAACTGATTTGTTTGTTACATAAGACTAAAATTAGAGACATTTCATCACGCCCGGGCCCAAATCAAATGTGTTGCAAGTGCCAAGCAGTGAAATATATTGTGTTTTAATCTGGCAATAAAAGACCAGACAGAGTGTGAGATGTGCATCAGTTTATGGCTCAGCAGGATCAATATCACAACCAGACTCAATGCTCATCTTGAGTGTCCCATGGCAAGGTCTAATCAAGGTCTGTGGATCAGATAGGAGAACAGCAAGACAAGACAACTCCCCTGACATAAATATAAAAGTTTAGTGACCGCGAACCTAAAATCCTCTTGTTGTGATTCAACAAAGCTTTGCAGCAAAAAGAAACCGTGTCACGCTTCAGTTGATTGAGTTCCCCAGAGTGTTGCTCCCGTATCAGCTCCTTGAGTTGATTACATCAGAACCTGATTAGACCTTCTGTCCTCAACCTGGAGTGTTTACTCACATTTATGGGCAGTCAGATCTACCAATCGTTCCTGGAATTTGAAAGTGCCGACTGAACGGACGCTTAATTATTTATGATCCTTTCTGTGCCCGTGGCCTGATTGGTAAATAGCTCTCTGTTGATGCATATTATGCTATAGTGATAATGCTATCTTCCAACAAGCCGTGATACATAGGCAGTGTTTTGAGACATCGCTGAGAGCTACGGTGCCTGCAGCAGATATATGGAGTGACAATATAGTAGTAAATAACATATAAGGACAAAAAGGGTAACGGAAGAGTCCTGAAAGTTGTTGGTGAAATGTAGCCTGTGTGTCTCCTGTCCTTACCTGTCCTTCACATGGAAAAATTGGAGTGGGTTCAAGTCACACACTGTGGGCTGAAACTGTGCAAGGCTGGCAAAGCTGTGGATGTTTTTTTCTGTGTGTTTATTGCTTGTATCACTCTGCCTTGCTCGACTCTGTCCACTTCCATTTCTCAGCAAACACACACACACAGACATCACCGTCCCAATCTCCTTGACAGTGTTAGTGCTTGATTTTGGCACAAAAACAATCCTACCAAGCAAGCTGCATTACCTTGTCCAAACAGCACAACGCCACACCTTTCTCTGACTCTTTCACTTCGTCTCTCACTTGTTCTGCTCACATGGTGTCAGGTTGGTAACGAGCAACCAATAACAAACAGCAGCAGTTTCTGTGGTCCACTTTGTGGAGGGGAAGGAACAGATTGCAAGGATGTGTGGAGTAATGAGGAGAAGTTCAAGAATACAGACACAACAGGCATTTGAAGTAATGCTTAAGATGACCTGTTTGCATTGTCCTTACAAGTGACATCTTGCGGCCATGCAAATAATGGCTGTGCTCTCTCAGGAGCAAAGCCACAAGTAGTGTGACATTACTATTCTGTGCAGGGAATATATGGAGGTCGGGGTGGATGGATGGTTGGGCATACAAAGTGTCTGTGTTAGTCTCCTCCAGTGTTTGTGTCTTTTGGCCATACAGGCAATCTTTTCCCAAGCTTAAACCTGCATGAACTGATTTCTGGAGGGCAGCGGAAACAACCTGTGAACACAACACTGACATATATTATCACCCTTTAAGTTGATATGGCAAACACGTTAGCAAACAGTAACACATCCAGCAGATACGGAGCTACACTAACATTTCTTTTGGATTCATTTGCCCAGCCAGTTTAAGTGTGAGAAATTGTTGGCGATAAATCGACTGCTAGCAAAGGAAATTAGTTCCTGCTGAGCTCACATGCTTTTCAGACATTTCTCACTCCTCCTATCTATCCCTCCTTATCTTAATCCCCTCCTTTCTCTGTCTGTGCTCCCCTCCCTCTTCCCCTCCATCCATCCTTGCTGTGCTTTGCTTTAATACCTTCCTGTAGCCCACAATCCCTGCTTCTTCTTTCCCTCTCCTTCCTCCTTTACTTCCTTCCTCCATTCTTCCATCCTGCCATTCCCACCACATGTAAGCCTCTTTTCACAGCCATCCAACCATAGTATTAACTGGAAACCCTATTGGCCCTGCCATCTTCACTTGATCTTTTGCGGTTTTATCGCACCGAACTGTTTCCCAGTGTTATCCTCAGCCCAGGGCTGAGTTTTCCCAAAACAAATTAAACCCCTTCTCAAAGTTTTCATCCTCCACATTTGGATTACCTTGCTCCAGTTCAGGGCCAGCTAGCTCAGGGCTAAAAGCACAGTTAGTTAAATAATCCAGATATCTGGGCTACACTGGTTCTACATTACATTATGGTTATAGTTAATTTCATCAGTCGCCATAATGAACAGAGACTTCCTGTTTTTAAGTATGTTTTTGCGTGCAGTCAGTCACATAACGTCTACACATGTTTACTGTATTTTCTGCATGTGCATATAGTAGTCCTGCATATCTCACTATGATCTTTAATTGTGCTGACGTTACTCTGGCCCCTCTAACTACGCTGGAGAACATCGAGTTAATTACATTATATCAGCAGATAGAGAAAAATAATACACTGAGAAAAGTGATGCTCAGCAGGACATTATACAACTCCTTTCTGTGAGCTGTTTTCTGTGTGCATGTTTTAATCATTTCAACAGCCAGGCCGCTTTTGATGCATAACTTATGATCAGGGTACCAAAAAAGGGCTTAAAAAGTTTGATTGCAAATCAAGCCTCAGATTTTGTAAACTGTGCTAATTTAAGCACAAAGTAGGTCAGTGGGACTGCAGAGTGTAACTGCTGAATGGTTGCTTTTTGTCAAAATGAGGTGCATGTTCTCAGTGTCACACTGTTATTTCAAACAACTCTCACTGAATCTAAAGTAAACCCCACGTTCTCTGCTACACAGCTTCTGTAATCATCTATATGATTATAGTCATTGTCATATAACATCTTTGGCAGGGAGGATTAGAGTCACATACAGCAGTAAGGTCACAGATCCATTCAGTAGTGAGACACTGAAGCTCCTACCTGCAGGACAATTAGTCACTCTGGATTAAAGAGACCCAAAAATGTAAACTGTTGACTGACTGGTTTGTGTTGGAGCTGGAGACCTTAGGCAACATAAAACGATGCAATGTCATACAGTACTTCATTTGAAATGGAAACTTTTCTGAGGCCATGTTGTGGAAAAATGGCCAACATTATTCAACAAAACCTACAGTGTTTGAGTTTTATGTCAGCACAAAGCCAGCTGACCCCAGTTAGTCATGTGCTGAGCCCGTCGCTGCCACAGTTTCTCATCATTTTCTCAGCACAAGGATTCATCCTTTTATTCTCTTCGCTTGTGTCACATGAACATCAGTTTCTGGGCTCAGCCAGAGGCACAGCACCATATATTGTGCTTGGGTTTAACATATTATCAGTGAAATATTTTGAAGCCTGCAGAGGGGAAACACAACAGCCCAGTTATCACGAGGAGGATGCAGTATTGCTTTTGAGTTTATTTAATTGTGCCTCTACATTGTCCTCAATGGGCTGAGCGGATTTAGTGGACTTACAGGCCCTGAGGGGTCACTCAAGAGCCTTGTAAGGTTTTCCAAATGTCTAAAAGACAGACAAAAAATGGGACTTTATAAATGACAGGCCTACAAATATAAAGACCAGGCTTTTCTCATCACTTTGTCAGTGGTGTGTAAGTGTGTGTTTGTGTGTATGAGAGAGAGAGTATGAACTCCATCAGCTGGGAGTTATGGTCAGTCTGGCCTGTCATAATATCCTCTCTCTGACTGCATGCCCTCGGATTGTCATTCCCACTGAGTTTCAGAGAAATAGTGGGAGAGGAGATTGTGTGTGTGTGTGTGTGTGTGTGTGTGTGTGTGTGTGTGTGTGTTTGCGCCTGTGTATTTACATCTGTGTGTGCATTTCAGGGGGAGCCAGATGGCTTGCTGACTTAGCAGCATGACAGAAATCGGTAACACTTTCTATGAAACCCAAGTAAATATACTTATAATGCATTATAATCTTCTTATAGCACTGTATAATTAGAGTTATAAGCACTCATAAATATTCATAATATTCATAAATATTTATATGCTATGCAATAATCACAACACATTATAAAGCATTTTATGACTTATAAGGTCAAGTATCATAATACTTCATAATTTCTGGTCACTCACTGACTTTTTTGTGAGGATCACAGTGTATTATAATCCTCATTATTGTAATACATTATAATAATTTTATAATACATTATAATCACTGTTATAATACATTACAAGCTGGTTATAAGCCAGTATAAGTGGTCATTGTTTGCTTTAAGCAAAGTGAAAAATATATATAATTAAATCTATGCAAGAACAACACACAAAATGTTGTAAAATTAATTTATTTCTTGAACGGGTTATAACAGAAATTGAGTACTCCAATTTAACACAACTTTTTGATGATGAACAACTGAATGATGGACATTTACATTTCACTAATGTAATGTTTCCACAAAAAACTGAATTGACTCAAATTATAGATAATACCTGAAACAATTCTCCTTTACCTGTATCTGTATATAACAGGTCATAACAGACAATAAACTGAGTGCTGGTAAGGTACTTTAATTTGACACATATAAGAACTGTAATACACTATGATCCTTGCAAAAAAAAAAGTCAGTGAGTGACCAGCAATGAACTATTGTGATACTTATATATACTATATTATAAGTCATTATAAAATGCTTTATAATGTGATTATTGTTATAAAGCATTATGAATATTATGAGTGATATAACTATACTTATAATATAAGCAGATTATAACACATTATAAGTATGTTTATAATGCATTATAGACATGGACGTCATATAAAGTGTTACCAGGAAATCATACGAGACAGTGCACTTCAAAACGAGTGCCTGATATACACACTGCCCCCTCTCCATTCACACACACGTACACATGCACACACAGATACACATGTTGGTTTCATAAACATCTGTGTTTCGGGGGCTTTGCGGGTTTGATCCTCTCTTCTACTAAATGTTTTTGTTCTTTGACAACAGTGTTTGACACCCCTGTCTCTTGTCATGAAGCCAAATTAATGTGATTCGATTTCCAAAATCATGTAAACAAGTAACACTACTAATTATATTCATCCCTGTTGCCATAACGCCCACCAAATTGATGGCACATTTTGATGTGTTTGGACCCTTTCGGTCCCGGCAACACACCTGCGTTCCATCCACTGTTTAAAAGAGGCTTAATAAGCAGGAACTGATCTCCGTGTCAATCAACATGTCAATACTCATGTTCCTTACGAGCAAAATCATGCTCGATTATAACCCCTTCTTATGTGTTGTCATGGCGATCCATGCAACATGCACGCATCAAGTTTGATTATGTCCCACACTCCTGGATTTTATATAATCCATCACATATCTTGATTGCAATTATTCACGTAAAATATTTTTTCATTTACAAATAACCGTGTTTATGGTGAAAAAGAAAATGTGCGCTAACAACATTTTTAGTTAATGTTATTACTATAAAAAAGGGACAAATTCATGCTGCAGTTACCACCCACATTGCTTATGCTCGCTGGTATGTAACTGTCCAGAAGTCATCATCCATCGCCTCTGTGATCGCCTGCTGCGTGCATCAATGGTTTCTGCTCTGCGGCTACTTCAGCTGCAGCCTTTCTGGCCTGCTGGTTCTTCTCTGCTGTGTCCATGCCAACCGAGCTTGTAAGGTCTCTTGCTTGTCTTCAGTCAGCACCTCCTTTAGCTCTTTGGCTGCCACCATGACAAGCAGCCACAACCCTCTGGCCATAGAGTGGAGCAGCTGCTTCCGTGATAGAGGTTTTGAACTGGATCCATACAGGCTCCCTGTCATTAAGTTTGCAGGGAGATGAAAGCTGAAATCATTCTGGACAGAATCCTCTAGGTGTTCACAGCAAAGCCTCAAAATGTTTGGGCCCGCTGGGCCTGTCAGGCAGCTCCCCAAAAATCTGAATCAACTCATCTATTGACAGTCCAGCAAGTTTTACCTCCATGTCCAGAAGAGTCAGTGCGGCTCTTTCTGATGAAACAAAGTCATTCATTGAGCTTTGGCTCAATGAATGCCTGAGCTGTGTGTGAGGTTAACTGGTACAAAGATGGACGACGCATCTCCACTTCCTCTCACTGTACAAAAATGAAGCTAAAATATCCCGGATACGGTATGGATGTATAATGAGAACTGGATACATTGTGGCATGTACACTACTTTTTGCTAACAATCCCATGCAATGCTCTGCATCTTATGACCACTGTGNGGCAGCTCCCCAAAAATCTGAATCAACTCATCTATTGACAGTCCAGCAAGTTTTACCTCCATGTCCAGAAGAGTCAGTGCGGCTCTTTCTGATGAAACAAAGTCATTCATTGAGCTTTGGCTCAATGAATACGTAAGAGCCATCTTGGTTTTCCAGCATGTTATACTCAATTAATGGCTAAAACAGAAATCCAACAATAGCAGCACTTCAACTCGAAAGTCATACTGGAAGACCATACTGCTTTCTGCGTTTTACAAACTACAGAAATACGATGCATGTGATCACATCACAGTGAGTGTTTTCCTCTTTGCAGCATACAATCACATAAAGGCACCTGTTATTCCTACTGGGAATCTTTCAAAGAATAGTTTGACAGTTTTGAGAAATACACTTATTTGCCTTCTTTCTTTCAAGAGTCACATGAGAAGATCAATACCACTCTTGTGTCTTACCTATGAAGCTAGAATCTGGAGGCGATTAGCTTAGCCTGGCACTGAGACTGAATGCAGGGAGAACCAGGGAGTTACTGTACACACTGTAACTATTTCTTGATGAAGAGCAGCTGGACGTATTACCCCTGAAAAATGGGGAGAAATAATCTTGAGAGTGATAGGATGATGTTTACTCTGTGAGAGCTTTATTCGAATGAGTAAAATATCGCTCTTTACACCATGTAGGCCGATATGGGTGGAGCCAGAAACAATCAATCTCAGGCTAGCAGATTAAGACAATTTTGCACATCACAGATTAACACGATTCCATCTTAAATTAAACAATAAAGCATAAAGTAAACAATGTAAAATAAACAACTTTTTTAGCATTTTAAACAATGTGATGGTTTTAGTCAATCCTTATGAATTGTTACTCATGAATGATCTATTTAACCGAATTACAGATTTTAACATCTTTACAGACTATGGATTTACTATGCTTTTTAAATTTGTAACAGAATCTGGCTGTGTCCGAAATGACTCCCTCGTTTACGTATTCACTACCCCCTTTATAATAAACACTCATTTAACACTAATTTACTCACTAGTGAGCAATAGATTTCGGGCGCTTACTAATAATTTTGCATCATCACTTCAGATGTAGAGTCGCACAGTGGTCATAAGATGCAGAGCATTGCATGGGATTGTTAGCAAAAAGTAGTGTACATGCCACAATGTATCCAGTTCTCATTATACATCCATACCGTATCCGGGATATTTTAGCTTCATTTTTGTACAGTGAGAGGAAGTGGAGATGCGTCGTCCATCTTTGTACCAGTTAACCTCACACACAGCTCAGGCTTCCTCTTTAAAGAAAAAAAAAACGCTCTAAGAACCAATTTCTCTTACCAAGGCCTAAATCTACCACTAAATCTTGCTTTGTTTACATTCAGGTAAATACTAGAAAAACCAACCATTACAGCAACATAGTCTCTTCTGTATTTTACTCTTCTCTTAATCCCATGTATCATTTGTATCAAATAATAAAAATGGGGATCATCCATTAAGTGCAAAGCGACATGCGTAAGCACACAACACAGACACTCAGGCATCAGTCTCACACAGATGGTGGCATTTGTTGGAAAAAGCTGATATGTTTCTACGGCTTAGTGGCGGCCTGGTGCGTCACACAGCAACGTACAGCACTGTACCGTATGTGCACGCACACAGCCGAGACACACACAGTGAAACAAATGATGAAGTTGGAAGAGAGATGAATGAGGGTGGTGATTTTGCAGAGAAGAGAGAAATGAGGAGAGAAAAGAGGATTATGCTACAAAGTCAAAAGTTCTGCGCACATTAAGAAAACTGGCAGAGAAGTTTGGGGAATCGTAGTGGGAACAGACTGTGGGATTACTGTAGCGTGTCTGTGTGTGTGTGTCTCTGTGTAATTTAGGATACAATCTGTGTTATTTTCAGCCCCTGTAAATTGTATTTTTGATACCATCCCCCCCTTACTGTGTGCAGAGTTCAGCCCTTTTCCCAAACAGCTTACATAACTCAGAGAGCATAACCCAGGACTACACACACACACACACACACACACACACACACACACACACACACACACACACACACACACACACACAGGAGAAGGCCCCGTGGCTACATCATCTGCACAGTCTCTATTTTTTCTCTCGTTCCCTGAACAGCACCCATGCTGCTTTGTGCTCGGAGGGCTGATCCTAACTGCAGACATACGATGCATGAAGGCCTCCCTTGTCTGTGCAGAGTCCATCTTTATGTCTTATTTTTCAGACACTGTGGCTCAACCAGTGTTATCACTGGTTCTAATAATATAGTCCACATAGGTGTGCATGAACATACACATTATGAAAGATGTATACACATGAGGATACAACTTGCTGCTTCTCAAGAGTCCTTTTTAAACCAGAAAATTGTGAAATGTGACAGATTTGTAAATGCTGAATTTAGTTGTTTTCAGGTTTCACTACATTTGTGACCTACAGATTCCTGTGTGTGTCTCCAGGCTGTTTTGATGTGACCTGCAACACCCCAAGAAACCACTATGCTTTCCTGTAAAAATAAATAGACACATGTTAATTACAAGATACACTTATCATTTATCATCATTATCTCTTGACTTGAGGTGTAAAACACAGTTGTTAGTCGAGGTGTTGTACTCATGCTAACAGCGACGGTATGTGTGTTGATGCTATCATGGGTAAACTGTCCCAAAACCACATTAGCCTATATGTGAATTTAATGTGGTTTATGTGTTTTGGTGAGGGTTAAAATCTGATTTCCCATATGCTTTCTATGGCTGCACCATTGATGTATTATGCATCCTGTTATACATATTTCTCCAAAAATTCAGCCTGACATGTTTAGTATCTTGGAAAACCCTTGACTAGATTTTTAAATAAAGCTCTGAGAGTTTGAACACAGTTTGTGCGCATAACATGAGTTTGTAATGACAGTCGCTGTCCTGGAGTGGGGAGGGCCAAAGAGGGGATTAAGACGTCAGTGAAATACGCAAACACATCACTGTAGTGTGCCTGAGGGAGCAGAAAAAGAGGAAAAATAAGAGGAGATAGATGAGAAAAAAAAGATACACTCACTGTCAAAATGTTTAAAGAGATGAGTTTTATTTATGCCACTGTGTCAGGAGAGAAATGTGTTTGCAGGCATAGAGATGACGCCACCACTGCTATAGCTGCCTTTACAATACAGTGACATCATCTGCCCTGCGGCGCTCTGTGTGTATGTGTGTGTGTGTGTGTGTGTGCATGCATGTGTGCGTGTGCGTTCATCAAGTCAATAAGGTTTAATTAAACTGTACAGTGATTAAGGGGCAAATTCCTCAGTCTGTCAGCTTGTGCTCATCCTGTTCCACCCTCACTCATAAATTCACAAACACACAGACACACACACACACACACGGACAAGTGGTGCACTAGCCCACAGCATCTTTAGAGTGACTAATCTACTATTAGCACTTGTCTCCCAGGCCCTCCCTTCCTTCTCCTCTCTCCATCCTTCTCACCACTCCCTTCCTCTTCCTCTTCCTCTGCTCCTCCTTCTCCTCTTCCATCAATTTCAGCTCAAGGGGTTTCCTGATTGTTAGGGTTTAGCATCTTTTGTGAAATAACAGTGGTGATTATGAAATGACAAAATCTTATTTTTATTGTTCAGTTTTCCTCTCTCTCCGGTACCATCTCTTATCCCCTTTCTACCTCTACACCTTGCCATTCTCTCTCTCTCTCTTTCCCCTTTCTGTAATTTCTTCCCATCCTCCCTCCTGTCCTCACCCTTTCCCACCACCACCACCTCCTCCTGAGTCCCTCCATGGTGATTGTATCTGTGAGATAAGCTGGGTGTCAGACACGAAATGTTCTCCAATTTCTCTGTGGCTGCTGCTGGTGAGAAATGGGCAGACTGAAAGATAAAGTCAAAGAAAGACGACAGGGGAGGGAGGGAAGTAGGAAAAAGAAAAAACTGAGATCTGAACAGACAGGTAGAGGGGAAGACAGAGGCAGATATGAGACGGGCATATGGAGGAAAAAGACAGAAAGGCATTTATAATTTATACCATTCGCCATCACTCATCCAGATCTGCTTGTAATTGAGTACAACGGCAGAGTAAGCCTAAAGGAATAGTTTGACATTTTGGGAAGTACACTTATTTGCTTTCTTGCAGGGAGTTACACGAAAAGATTGACACCACTGTCATGTCTGTACGTTAAATATGTAGCTGGAGCCAGCAGCCGGTTAGCTTCCCTTAGCACAAAGACTGGAAACAGGGGGACACAGCTAGCCTGGCTCCGTCGACAGTTAACAAAATCCACCTACCAGCACCGGCCAAGAAATAGTCTTACACATAGCTCCTAGTAAAATGGCAAGGGCAAATAGGTGCTGAATTTTGTTAACTTTGGACAGAGCCACGCTAGCTGTTTCCTTCTGTTTCCAGTCCTTGTGCTAAGCTAAGTTAACCGGCTGCTGGCTGTAGCTTCGCATTGACTTGAGAGCGGCCAATCTTCCCATTTACTTGGCAGGAAAGAGTATTTTCCAAAAAGTCAAACTGTCTCTTTAAATGATTAATATTGCAAGATGCAACGGTCAAAACATGAGTACATGATCAGGATAAGTGAAGCATCGCTGAATATTCATGTAACATTAGAAAGAGACAAGGATATCTACATTTTGTCATCATGGTAAAGATGTTTTTAATTTCATTGTTTTTGGCTGTCTAAAATATGTTTTGTCAGTTAGAGGCGACCAAGAAACACGCAGAAAGAAAGCAAACACAGGAAAAGATGGAGGACATGCAGAGACACTGTGGGTGGAAAGCGACCAAAAATAGCCTGCGCACCAAACCTCTGAAAGTGATATTTGGTTCCTGCACCTCTCCTCTTTAGCCGGGCTGGGGCAGGACAGCCAGACAGTCGTTGTCTGACTGATTGTGCAGAAAAAGAGTAGAGGAGAGCGGTTGCCATGGGGATGAGAAGAGGGGGGCCTTCTTCCCCACCCCCACCCCTTTTCTTTTTGAGGACCAGTAATTGGTGACAAACTTGAAGGGAGGGGCTGGAGGGTGGTAATCAGACGCAGCGAAGCACGACGACTTTCGCAGAAGCGAAGAAGTGCTGCAGGACTCAGGAAGTGTGTGTGTGGCACAAAAGTCAGTCTGTGTGTGTGTGTTAAAGGCAGAGAAAGAGTGGGAGAGAAGATTGTGTGTGTGTGTGTGTGTGTGTGTTTTCCAGTCAGCTGGAGGTGACTGAAGACAAGGTGTTAATGAAATGTATAAAAGGAAACTGTTCAGATGGACTGCATCCAGCTGAGAGATGCTCCATGTGGCACTGCAGACCATCGAACCCTCTTAGGATCACACACGTTCATCTCCAACTCCATTTTCATTTGCAGCCGCAGCCGGCAGGAGGGGCTTGAGGGATAACAGGGACTACAAACAAACACACTCACACACACCTAGGAGCTACTAACAACAACTGAGGGTATTGAGTGGGATGAGGAGAACAGTGTATATTTACTTTATTTTGGTGTCAGAGCGAGGAAATAAAACATAATATATACCACTACAGGCCTTATAGCTGTGTGCTTTTCTTTTAAACGTTTCTTTAAGATTTCGTAGCTCTCAGAGAAGCTGTATGTACTCTACACTTCACCTTGAAGGTCAGCGAGCTGGATAAATCAGGCAGTGTGTGTGTTTACTGTATGCAGGGGTTCAGTGTTGCTGCTCAAACAAACCTGAAAATGACTGGATCAGATGCGGCACGTGAATAAAGTACTAAAAGAAATACAGACTCTGAATGCAGCTTCTCTCCTTTCATCTTACTTGGAATTGGAAACATGTTACGTTTGTCTCTTGTGCAAAAATGCACCATAAGTGTTGTGTGTGGTGTGTCAGTTTGGTGACACACCTTCAGATGTGAATGTTAAGACGGTCTGTTTCTGTACTAATGCTCTGCTCTGCGAAGTCAATACAGCACAAGGTTTAATTCAAGTGGGAGTAGCTCACAAGTACTAAATCAACACCATTTGCCATTTCAATTTCTTTTTCATTGGCATTAAATGAGTCTTAACTCTATAGTCTAAATTGGCTGCAGGCCTGCCATATGCTTGATAAGTAAACATGTTAAATTCAAATCAATATTTTGCATCTGGCTGCTGTCCTGAAGCAGGTAAAGAGCGATCGACTGCATTCATTAATTAAGGTCTTATGTAAACCTAATTTTGCATCAGTATTTTGCTCACAAGCTACAAAGTCTCTTGGGACGAACTCCCTTCTCTCTCATCTCTCCAGCTGCCGTTATCCTTTCACCATCTTGCTAAGACCTCTTAGGTGCTGGCAGTGATCGTGATTCAAAAGTGGCTCCTGACCTTCGTTTAAAATCTCAAAAACCCTTTAATTGAGGTTAAAATGATGTTCGCCTCAATCCCATTGATAGGCAACGTAAACCGCAATTCAGACAATATAAAAAGAGCACAGAGAAGAGTTAAACATGTCTTATACAGTAGAAAGTAAGTATAATAAGGAAACAAGCATAATGTGCCATCCTAACGAAACATATTTTGCTATATTAATGCCTTTAGAGGAACTTTTACCTTTGATTAAACCACAGGTTCACATTTTCTCTGCATGAGCCACCAAAATAAGTTCTGAGTAGATGACAGGGTGGCTCTGACTTTTTAATCTCATGTCTCATTATCTTAATGACAAGATAATGACAAGATATTCGAGGATCTGGTGCACAGCAAAGAACAAAAGGCTTGGCAGGAGGTTGATGTGCTTCCCCTCTCACCTGTGCGCGTCTCTTCACACCTCTTCAATCTGACTGACAGCTGCTTAAATCAACATTTGCGGCTCAACTTCAGCACTGAGACAACAGAGACTAGAAAGAAAAAGGCATGTGCTGCATTAGAAAACGTGTGAACCTCCTGATGCTGCTCCATACCACGAGCACAGCCTCATAACATTAAATAAAATACAGTATGACCTCTGACAGTAATGCTTTTTATAGTCAGAATGCTGAGGATCAACACCTTTGATGTGATCCGTGCTTGCTTGGCCGGTTTCCTTGACAACAAAGCACAAGATCAAGGTTTCTGAGGCTGAAATGATTTCGTCTGGGACCAGAAAGGAGAAAACGTGTAATGAATATGAACGGACCAAACAGATCCAATCAATTATATCTGAAAAACTTTGTCTAAAGCCTATCAGTGGTGGATTAGAAAGTTTCACAGTGGGTGGCAGCAGGTTCTGGCAGTGCGCAGGATAATTATCCAGATCTGGACTGATGCCTCATGCAGCTAAACACTGCAGGTGAATGTAGGAGGTGCAATGAAGGACACAAGGTATGGCAGATAAATATGATCTGTAGGTTACAATTACAGTGTGCCACGGATAGCTGGAGTACAGTACATGATTAATGAGTGTTGCAGACAATCAAACCATTGCTGTTGTAGAGCAGGTCACTAAAGAGTACTGGATCGTATTTTCCAGAGGGAAATGAAATCAAACTTCCAATTATGCAGCCCTGTGTTGTACCAAATTACAGTAGATAGTGTTTTACACTACGCTAGAGGAGAGAAGAAGGAAAGATCCAAACCAAGACAACACTTAGTCGAGAAATACAGAGAAAAAGACATATATTTGACTATGTATGGAAATATTAAGCTGAAATGAATTACTGTTGGCATAGGGCCAGAACATGCATCAGTCTGTTGGTCAGATTGTCAGAAAATGATCAGCAGAACCATTTCTCCCCACTCATTCCCCTTTAAAACTGCTTGTGGTGAAACTGAACAGATTTGCAATTCAAATGGATGCTTGTTGAGCTGCACGGGCTATTTCCAAACATGTCTTGAGATAAATTAACCCAAATTCAAAGCAGCAAGTTTAGTGGCAAATTCACAGCAGGCGCCATTGCATCAGACAAAGATTTGCTCTCTGATTAAATTAATGCAACATTAGTGGCCAGCGGCACCACGAAAACCCCAAACACTCTCAGATTTCCCCCTGGATTACAGTTTATAGTGAGCATGGAATAAAGGAAGAAAAACCACTAAAATAAAATATGTTGGTGCTGTATTTGCTGCTGTACTGTCCAGTTTAAATTCTAATTGTACACAAATACTTGTGACTAGTATAGAGATAGCGGAAGGAGATAAATATAAACACCTTTACAATGTATTACAGTGCAAGTGGAACTGCAATAAACACTAGTTATCTTTCTTATTAAGGTTGTTTTTGTAGACAGTCCTGCATTTGTTGTTTTATTTGTTAACTCAGTTATATTTGGAGAATGTACAGGTTGTTTTTTTTATTTCTTACGTCGTTTTACATTTTACAAAATGATGGTTTACTACTAAATTCTTGCAGTGTGATATGGGCTGTATCGGTGGTGGTGTATGTCAAGTGGGTTTTCAGTCAGAAGTTCATCCCCCACATAAAGAAAACTTTGGGATTTGGGGGTCTATTGCACACCATTATACAGTACACACACCACAGCATTCAGATCATTTACTGCAAAAGTAGCAATACCACACTAGTGTGTAGGGAAAACACTCCACTACAAGTAAAGGTCCTGCATTCAGAAGCTTACCTAAATAAATGTAAGAAGTATCAGCAGAATTTATTTAAAGTTTCAAAAGAAAAGGACTCATTATGCAGAAATATGGTCCCTGTACAGCAGGCTGCTTGAGTAAATAAGTTAACTAAGTTAGATTCCACCACTGATCTTTGAGAAAATAATGACCACAGTCCATCATTATGGACTCAAACCCACACGATTTTTATTGCTGACTTGGTTCAGGCTGAACTTCACTTTAAAGATGCTTCCACGTCTGCTGACGCAGCGCAGCGTGCATTGAAAGCCCATTTAAGTGTCACTCACTCACGCTGTTCTTGTTGCTGTGTGCTCAGAGTGGAAATGAAGGAAATTGGCTCACACAGGTGGATGTCCAGATTTCTGTGGGAGGCTGGTGGCTGCCATGGTCCCTCCTATTGTTTGTCTATTTCAGGAGTTATGGCACACTGTGCTCAATGAACATTTTTTTTTTGGGAGCTGGCAGGTGGGCTGGCAGGTCCTGGCAGTTGGCACGCCCTACTACCCTGTAAGTCCGCCCCTGAAGCTCATTTCCTCAGTTTGGACTTTATCTGCTTCTTCCATTCGTGCCCCTTCTCTGAACCGCACTCATCTCTCTGCTGCTATGACCTATGTAGTAAAGGCCATTTTGGTGTGTGTGTGTGTTCTTCCCCGGTGGGTCTCCTATGCGTGTGTGTGTGTGTGTGAACAGTATAGTGAAGGTCTCCTGTGTGTGAGTCCCTTACGGGGCTCTCTGGTGTGACCCTGATGTGTCAGCTCTGCTTAGAAGAATGAACGGAAAGACGGTGGACCACCGTGACTCTCTCACACACACACACACACACACAGGAAACCTCCTCAGGGCTCTCCTATGATCACCCCACACACACACACACACACACTCCTGACATTTTTCCTCGAAGCACATCTATAGGCTTCCATTTTATGGCTGTAGCATGACATTGTCATGAAACCCGCAGGCCTCGCAAAAGTTTCGGTCTCTCTCTATATGTATTTGTGTTTATAGTATACGTACACGTGTAATATGTTGTTTGTGTGTTTGTAGCCCAGCTGGTCTTTTCACAGTTACCCTGCAGGGCAGATTAGAGTTTGACTGTGTGTGTTTGTACATTAATTTAATAAAAGTGCTGAAGAAAAACAAGTGGATTACCATGAGGGCAAAGCAGAGCTGGAGGGCATCAACCTTTTGGAAGTGCACTTTTTTTTTTTTTTTTTCAAAGTAAAAGAAACTATGTGACTATGCGCTATAATTATATGCATGTTCACAAAGACACAACAAATGCACACACAAGTAGCTGAATGTGTTTATTAGAGTTTCAGAGATGCAAAATCAGTAAAATGCAGAGTAACAGAATAAGAAAAGAGACACACACACACACACACACACACACAGAATATATACGGCTTATAAAAAGCATCCACCACCCCCTGTTGGACTTTTATAATTGTTTTACAACACTAAATCACTGTGATGTACTAAGGACGTTTGGACAGTGATTCACATAAAAAAATATCTCTACAAATGTATTTTACAGATATAAAAGAGAAAATAATTAATTGCATAAGTATTCACCCATCATGGCTGCAGTCAAATGTTTTCAAAAGTCACATAAAAAGTAAAAAAAGGAATCATTTGTGAGTATGAAAAGTAACTTGGTTAAATACACCTGTATCTGAAAGGTCCAACCACTAGTCAATTTCCTATAAAAACTATGAAGACAAATCTGTGAGCTAGCTGAAAAGTACCATTCAGAGGAAAGATGCAAGAACAGAGAGAGAACTAAAGCACCCTTAAAAGTGCAGTAAGATCCATCATAAAAAATGGAAAGAAAATGGCACAATTGGAAATCTGCCTGAGTGCGTAAAAAGGGCACTTAGGAGGTTTCTGGACACTGCATGATGGGAGACACTGTGAATACTGCTGCTGCACTGGTGCTTTATGGCTCTCGACTTATAAAATGTTTGGCAGAAGGCATATAGGAGACTGTGAAACACAGCGGAGTAAGACTGTGCTGTCTGATGAGTTGAGTTTTTTGACCATGACAGTTAACACTATCACACATCACTATGTGCAGAATGAAGCCTGTGGTGGAACCGTCATGCTGTGGAGAGACGCAGCATCTGATCCTGATGCTGCCTAGCAGACTTGTGAAGGTGGCGGGTCAAATAAATAAATGTAGAACAAAAACATCCCACAGTACAAACCTTAATCCAATCCAAACTTTGTGGTAGGACCTAAAATTGACTCTTTGCTCAGTTCCCATGCAATTTGACAGAACTCATTGACTTCAGAGGACTGAATACTTATGCAAACAATTATTTTGTGATTAATATTTACTATATTACATTTACTTACTTAATTTGATCAATCTGTAAATATCCGCTTTTGATGATAATAGGTGTCAAAAACTTGTGGTGCATCCACTGATTCAATGTTGTAAACAATAAAACATGAAAAAAAAAACTACATGGAGGGATTGAAGACTTTCTATAGGGAGTGTAAAAACGTTCCTACACAGTCTTCTCTAGACTCCTGCAGACGTCTGAGCTGGAGGGCGGCTAATAACACACACGCACACACACACACACACACACACACACACACACTTCATATACACACTTTTCACACAAACTGTGCTCAAAAAGGTGTTTAAAACTAAATTCATGATGTCTCACCAGCAGAGGTGGAGCAGCTACAGCGCAGCAGCTAGCGTCCTCTGCTGTCCAAATAAATAAGAAATCTTTACAACAGGGAAAAGCTGCATGCTGCACACAGGCAGCACTACAAGGTGGTGGAGATGGGCAGCTCATTGCAGCAGGTAAGGCTACTGCAGGTTAATACAGTTAACACAGATTGTTTCATGGCTCTCCTTTTGACAAAATATATATACAAGTTTGGACCCAAGTAGAAAGAATGATATAAGATTATAACGCAAATTAATTTGTTTCTTGAGCTGACAGATGGGAACTTCAGGTTTTGATGAACAAACTATAACAATACACTGTTGCAAAGATTCTAAAGACATGTTTATTCCAATGTGACTAATTCATAATCTAAAACTTCATAAATACTTCTGGTTAATGATAAAACTGTCCATGTACTGTATCTTGTCTCTAAGCATTACAGAGGACCTACAGAGTGGAGGCAGTGCTGAGGACTGGGTGAGGACAGGAGGAAAATGTTCAGTTCAAATAAATATGGTTTGGAATTTGACCTACTTAAGGTGCACGGAGTTTAATGGATTCAGACAACAGTAAATCAAGTACTTCTCTCATTTCATCACATATTATAACAATTTCTGGCAAAAGCCACGTTGTGACTAATCTAAAGAAAAGTTTTTCAGCACATCCCTCTCCTTCCTTCACTCCCCTAAAGACACCACTCCAATACAAAAAGTATGTAAAACGAGTTCACTCACAAACACATACTGTATTGCACACTGGTGCACATTATGCAGACGAATGGACACAAGCACAGATATGCAACTCTGACCGAGGTTTTGCTCAGCACTGGCAAATGTGCTTCTCTAAGTACAAGTCTTGGTCCCTGCGGAACAAACTCGGGACAAAATCAGGTAGCAGTCTCCTATGACATCAGCTTTGCTTGCAATGGCAGTTTTGAACTGCAGGATTATCCCAAAAGTTCTTTGAGTAGAGAATAGTACAGAAAGAGCACTAAAAACATCACAAAAAATATAAATCAGATTCAGCTACAACTGCAATTCAATAAACTTCAATCTTCTATTTAAAAAAATGCTAAGCACTCAATACTAGTGCCTAGAATAACCTGACTAAGTCCTTTCTGAAACAAATACATTAAAGAAATTAAAGTTTCTCTCAGCATGTCTTTCATGCCGCCGTCCCATAATGCAATGCAATGACTGAGTCACATGCCACTGACCAATGGAAACCCTGGAACGTTGGGCTGGAAGCGAGTTAAGAATTAGGATTGTAGTCCATCAAACGGTCCCAGTTGCTTCTACTGTGCACCAAGTCAAGTAAAATTCATTTGTGCAGGGAAACCAGTGGAGGTAATATTTTACATGTGATCCTGTTTATGTCCGTTTATGTTTTGGTCCAGTTCATATTCAAAGGAGCAGATGGCAGTGTGAGGCCATAATCCACATACAGTACGAGTGTCCGTCATTCTGGTCCTTACAGTCCCGGAATGATGATGTCACTGGAATGTTCTGAGGTCATCTGAGGCTGACCGTCCGCCCTTTAAAGAACAGACGGCTGTCGTCAGTGCCGTCACATTCTAAAGTTGTTATTCATAAATATTTGCATATGTTTTTTAATCTATCACAGCAGACTGAAACTACTAACATGCAGCTTTTATCCCTAAACCTGAAACCAGTTTCACCAGCATTTTCAAAGTCCCCTGAGGGATCAAGCTTCAATTTTTCATCCAGACTACGAATGTCTCGGAGCCATGGCAACCAGATATGAGGCGGCTGACAAGATGTGGACTCAATAATCAGCAGTCAAGAGAGCAGATAAACGCAGATACACAGCCTGACAGATAAACCAACAAATCAGCTTAAAGTCTGAGTGAAATATAAAGCATTGTCTCTCAGTTTATGACGCCTATATCATATAATACTCTTATATACTATTGGGGCTGCATCTAGTTATTGTTTTCATTACCAATAAATCTGTCCAATATATTTCTCGATTAATCCGTTCATTATTTTATATGTAAAATGTCAGAATTTAGCAAAAAATGCAAATGAAAAGTTGACATCTTTAAATTGCTCATTTTGTCCAAGCCCACCGTGCAAAACTCAAAGACATTCAACTTACAAACATATGAAACTAGAGAATAGAATTCGTGTGTTGAAATTGTCTTACCTTGTCTCACCATTATCGAACGTCTCTAAACAACTGTAAGATAAACAACAGAGGGGGGTTATGACAGAGAGGGAGACATGGACAGACGGAGAAACAGGGAGGTGTAGAAAAAGACGGAGGTGAAGGCAGTGATGGACTGAAGACAGGAGGGAAATGTAGGGTGAAAGAGATTAAGAGGCAGGCAGGTGGTGATAGTGTGTCTAAACAAGAGAAGTGCGCAGAAGATGTGTTTGAGTGTGAGAGAAAAGAGAGATGTGAATCTGAGCTATTAACATTCAAAAGTCATACCAAACATCATTGGATTCCCCCTGAGAGTCATAAACAGGAGCAGTCAACCATCCCCTCTCTCTCTCTCTCTCTCTCTCTCACACACACACACACACACACTGACACACATGGTCAGCGTTCCATATTTACTCTCACTTCACGTTGAATATTGGACATATCGATATGCAGTGAATCTCTCTCCTCCACCCCCACATACACAAACATCCAGCTTCTGCTGCCGCCCCATCACCAGAGCAATCACACCTCCCCTCACAATCCCAACAAAACATTTTATCCAGTCAATGCACTGAAAACACAAAGTTCAATAAAAAAGATCTGAAAGGCAACAACACGGCAATGTTGGAACTGTGTTGTTGCCAAAGACTGAGTTGAATTCTTATGTGCTGCCACAGTCCGCAGCAAACTAATGAGAGGTGTGTGATGGCTACAAACAGCAGGAGGAGACAACTGCATGATCAGATTGTGAACATTTGGTCCCATAGCGCCAAGACTGAGTGCAGAGTGAATTATTTTGGATGGCTACGCTCAAATCTTCTATGAACATAAGAGAACAGATGGAGAAGGTGATATTGATGTTGTTGAACAGGTCTGGTTCAAAGTCAGTGTGCTTGAAATATAGTCCAACAGACCAACGTGATGTTTGTCAAACTCTTGCCAAGTACACAACTCTGTCAGCTGATACAGCAGCAGTGCTGCGAAACACACAGTGTTAACCACAGTAGGCCTGCAGGCACGAGTTCAATTCAAATGTGTTCTTTGTTTCTGTTGTTTCTGGTGTTTTGAAACTTTGGCAGAGCCTCACCAGAATAACTCTTGTTGTATTTCTGTTTCGTTGGTTCTCAGTCCAAACCTCCTACAATATGAAGATGCTGTTGTCTACTCCATTTCACTTCATCTGGATTGTTAAACATGTTTAGACCCAGACACAAATTAGTAATTTATTCTCTTGTCCTGGAATCCAGGCTCATAAAAAAAAAGCACTTCACAAGGAAGAGCTCCGTAGTCTATTATTGGTCAAACCCCTCAGTTTAAGAACCCAGATCCTGTCATGATGATTAAATCAAAGATGAATCATAGAACAGAGATTATTGATTCTGCACAGGTGCAACCCCCAACTCCTGTCCTCCTTTTGGCGGGAGTAAATAACAAAAAGAAAAGACAGATGATGAAAGCTCACTGAATGTGCATCTTCTTCATGTACAATCATGTATCTCAAATATTTAAACTAAGTAGAATTCTGAATAGATTTCTGTCCTTCAAATGTTAAGTACATATTACACAACCAGCACACGTTTGTTTTGTTCTCCTCTTCGGTGAGGATTAAGGTTGGGGGTCTGGGCCACCTGTACAGCATGAATGTCTCTGATTAGCCAGGAGCTTTAGATTGAGCTTCCTGGTTTGTCTTAGATTAGTCCCAGTGATTGGTAGGTTGACTCACAGCAAGCTGGTCTTGGCTGAAAGCTGCTACACTGTTCCGCATCTCATTCTCACTGCCACGCAGCGGTATCAGTGACACGTTACCATGACGCGTGTCCGGTAACACGCGGCTCGCCTGTATCTGCTGGAGTCCATCCTGAGGCCACACGTCACCATCGTACTTTAATGAGGAGTGGACACGGACAGAGGGAGAGATGGAGCGAGGAGAGATTACCACAATACAATCAGCAGATTTAGGGAAAGATTTTAAAGCATGTTACTGTGCCAGGCCATTTAAATTGTCCTGTTAAGGTACACTACATCCAATAGTGCTGCATTATCACAGATGCTAAGGACCAAATGCAAAACTATTGATTTTTACAAGCCTTAAAAATTATTGGCCAGTGAAAACAAACAGCAAAATGTCAAGGTTCATGAATTTTACATAATTGCAAATAGCAAAACTACGGCATGCCCATAAGTGATGTGTATTTAAGCCTGTCAACATATTGTTTGTGTGTGTGTGTGTGTGAGTGAGAGAGAGAGATCTTACCTGGATAGTGAGAAAAGTTGCATACCACTCCCTCATTTCTGTCTGGGTGTCACAGCAGAGATACCTGCAAATAAATAGAGGGAGATAAAGTGAGGGAGATAGAGAAGATAGAGAAGTTGGAGAGGCAGAGAGGCATTTGGAGACTAAGGGAAATTTGGACAAAAAGAAGAGAGAGGACAGATATGAACTAAAATTGACACATCCTCTCTTATGGCACCCGGTGGTAGCGCCACAAGGGTAAACACTGAGTGAGATTCCTAATTTAAACTCCCAACAAACAGAAACACTGATTAGGACCTTCAGCGCTCCGTGTGTGTGCCTGTGTCCGTGAAAAGTGTATTTGTGTCTCTGTGTGTACGTGCATATTTTATGCCATTCGGGTTGCTGTCACATAGCCCTCTGAGTCATCAGCCATGCTGTGGTGCTGAATAAATAGGCTTGATTTATACAATTATTATTGTTATGAGCACAGATTTACTACAACAATTATTCAAGTGCTCTCCACTGAGACACAACAAGACACTGATACAGACTTGAGACAAGTATACAGTATAGCTTACACCGCTAACACACCTCACACACACATGCACAGAGCTCCTCCCTTTCCCTAGTTTGCATCATTAGGGCCAGAATAGCTCATTAGTGCATGTTGGGATTCGAAAGAGGACAGGCACTCTATTCTAGCATGCAAACCTACAGTGCAGTATTCAGTAATATTCTACAATACTTTCACTTTCTATGCAATTAACTGTGCCGCTAATCTCCGACTTTATCGGCTGCAAAAGAATAAATGCTGCTCATTTATCACCATGGGTTCCATAAAGACACAGAATAAATTTACATAATATTCTGAAAATCTATCTGTGCCCCTGTGAGCTTAAGTACAGTGCAAGGGTACGCCGATAAAGTAGGACAACAAAAAGGGAAAATTAACAAGTGTTAAGGAGTTTTGAGGGGATAGAAGCAATAACAGGATAAAACTAAGCGACATTAAGTGCAGGTGGGTAAGTAAGATTGGGAGAGAGAGGTTCAGTCAGCCACATGGGCACCTCCTTATGCATTCATTTTTGCATATTTTCACTCTCTTCCTTATCTCTAACCACTCTTCTCCTCAGAGTTTTCTTTTACTTGCAGTACGTGCAAAATTTCTTACATAGCATACAGTATTGACCCTTCAGCGTGACACTTTGCCTCTCTACTTTCCAATTTCTCCCCCTTGCCTTTTTTCTTTATCTTCCTTCTACATTCTCCCCCCCTCTCCATTTGTTCCTCTCAGGTGTGTTTTTCGCTGTGAGCGACGTGGCGATGGAGCGTAACTGAGAGATGATACGGCCTACAGCGTGACGAGAAGAGCACTCCCATTACAACAGTGCTGATGTCTACTGCTGTTGACAGTGTAGAGCCCACTGTAACACACATGCACATGTGGATGTACACACATATTCAACTGATGCACACACACACACACACACACACACACACACACAAGGATGTATATGTGAACAGACCCTGATTAGAACAGAGGCATGCTTACAGGTGTACTCATGTGTGTTTCCCTCCTGGGTGGAGCCGACCTTTCATATGCCTCCTTCTCCAAACTCTCACGCAGGGATCTGACCTGCTTTCTCTGCCTACAGAGAAACCGCTAGCTTTTTTCTAACATTGGTCATGTTTATATGCACGTCAAAAATGTGATCATACTGCCACTAAGGGAAAAATCAGACAGCATCAACAGCAGGCGTGCCATGAAGACTGAATATGTTTGCACTGACGGCTACAAATTACTGCATAGAGATAAAAATCTGAGTAGGACGGGAATGAAATTACTTAAAGGAAAAAATAAACCCTCATATGCTTCAGTTCTATTCAACATACTGAAATAAGCAGATAATTAAAGTGCAATATGGGGAGTTGTCCAAGTATCGAATCATAGCCATGAGACAAGATTTATCAAGTTATTACCTTAATCTTGTATCACTGTCTCATGCTACAGTTAACACAATTTATGGAGGGATGCTCACAAATGTAGAAACACACACAAACATACAAAAAGTATGCCTGAGGACTGTATCTCTATGTGAGCTACAAACTGGTCCAAACTAATTAAGTAATTTGATATGATTTCAACAATGTTCATCTGACTGTGTGTGGTCGTGAAGCTCAGAGAGCAGACCACTGCATCAAATCTGTCTTGGGTCGGAGTGTAATACAGTTAATATGAAAGTAAAGAGCTTGGAATAAACCATGTATGCTTGTTGAAACTGACAACGTGAGCAGGACTGGCCTGAGCTGTGAGTGCTCTGGGCTGACAGCTATGTATTCTATATAAAAAGGTCTACATGCTGTACATACAGCAGTAGTCAGCAACTCACCACTGCTGTTTCTCTGGCTTCTCCTGTTTCTTACTCTCATACACCACCGTCAGTCCCCAACTAGAAACAGAAAGATAAAATTAGTTCAACAGCAGTACAATTATAAATGTCCCAGAGCTCACAATTCTTGGGCTCAGTTTGCCCCCTAGTGGTCACTCTGTTTACAAGACCCCATGATCTATTTCAGATAAGGCGAATAATTAAATGTGTCTAAAATTGGAAAATGAATTATATAAGTTTGTGTATAGTTTTAAATGGATTAATTCTGAAGAAAGCTCACGGGCATTGACAGATATGGTTCAAATTTTTAAAAAAAAAGACAGTTGAACGAAAAGTCCATTAAAAATATATTAAAATTTCCTAAAGTTTGTAAATGTATTCTCTGGGCCTTTTTATGGCTTTATTTGCCTTATTCAACCCATGGTTGATTAAAGTATACTTGCTCCTGCGGCACATAGCTCGTCACCATCACCAGTGGTTTTATACAGTACATTCACAGACAAAACTAGTCACACTGCTAAAGGCTTAAGACTTTTGATCTGTGTTTAGATTAAACACGTTACATTTTTCTTTGTAGTGTATTAATACTAGCTCCTACCAGTGGTATAGCGGTGCAGAGGTGTTGTACTCTTGTATACTAAAGCTAGAGAAGTGTGGTGCGTATAGCATTCCCTTTCAGAAATAAATATCAAAAGGTAATCAGACTTATACCTTTCAGCAAGAAATGTATATTCTTAGTATTCATAGACATAAAGATGAACACATTATACTCTCCATGGAAAAAGATTGGTACATTTTTTGTGCCCAGTGAAGTGAGTGATAGACCATTGTTGATTGATTCCAACGGTCTTTATATTTTCTGTCTGTCTTCCTCCTGGTACAGAATCAAAGCTCTCGCCATTCAGAGTAGCCACCTGTCGCTTTGCCACTCAGCAGTCGTGAGGAGGATAAGAAGTGACATCAGTGCTACACTGCATGTGCTCACCATGTGGGAGGACGGAGTTTCTTCTTAATACCCAGGTAGATCTTTAGGTTTTTCACTTGCCAATCACGTTCTGGACGGTTACTCTGACAGACAGAAACATAGTGAATGAGCCTGTAAAAAGAATGTCACAATAAAAAAAATGTGTATAGAGCAAATCTGTCAGTCTTACCCTGACTTCCTTGTACATTCTGAGAGAGCTGGAATTGAGGATAAAATATCGGTCGTGGAAACTTCCAGTAGACAGTCCCAATCCCAAGATGCTTCGCTCTTCTCTGAATTTCATCATTCCGTGTTTGGATGCATCTATTTTACTCGCTGCAGGTCAGAATGAGAGATTATTAAGAATGAAGAGATGTGGAGGACTAACAATGCAGCGATTCAGAGAGAATAATGTCGTTGGCATTTGTTTTTTTTGTGTTTACCCAGGTAGACCATCATCGCGTCCATAGCAGGGTGTTTCTTGATGAGCAGATGGGAGTCGTTGCCAAAGGAGTGAAGGATGGACAAGACTCGCTCCTGATAGTGCAGTGGACGTTCTGAGGGAAGCACAGCGAAAACACAACTCAGGGTGATGTAAAAGAATCAAAAGTAACCTCAAATCATTTGTTTCCATGGTCTAGAAGACTTTTAGCATTATTAAAGGCAAAGAAAACATGAGTGTAATTCTCAGACAAATAGGCTGAGCACTTGACACCATGATTGACAGAGAATATTTTTAGTAGCTATAAAAATGTTTGGGTTTCTATTTTGGTGACCAATGGAATGCAGATTTGGTTTACAATGCTGTCACTTTACATTCTTGCAAACAATGCTTTTACGCCTACATACCAAACTCAAAAATATTTTTTGTTATTCTAGTCCAAAAGGGAAGTCTGCAGTAAACAAGTGACTGACAGAATTCCCTCCACCTCCTCTTGTCAGTCATACTCTTTCTAATTTCCTTTCCTCATTATAATTTCTCCTGTATCGCCTGCAATCAGCAGGTTGGTTTTCTGGTCAGTGATGGGAAATCTGCCAAATTAGCTGAGTGTTACTGGCATTTGATAAGCTTCCTACAGGCTTCCCGGTAGGAAACCAGATGGCCCACATACCAGGCTCAAAACAAACCACAACACCCAGTCGCATTGCTGAGAATGATCTTTTTGCCTCTGGAGTTTGTGTGTCACTTTGGGTAGGTCAGCCTGCAGGTTGAGTGGAGAGCACTTCATAAGCTTTGAGTCATTGTTTTGGTTTCGCTGTGGGCCTTGTCATCTTTCATGTTAATTTTACATGTGAACCCGTGTTGCTTTCTAAACCAAAAGAGTTATAAATAGAGCCTATCTGTACTCTGAGGGCAAAAGATAGATTTAAAAAGAAGTGGATGGCGGAAGGACATAACAGAATAACTATGACATATTTGTGCCCAAAAAATCATCATCTGCATCAAAATTAAAAATATAATAAAAGTTAGGCCTTCGCCCTCTGTCTTCCCATTTGTCTCACCCATTTCCTCCTTGTCGCTGACCTCCCAGCAGCTCCAGTACTCTTTGACTTTAACCGGGATGTTACGCTTGTCCAGAACCTCACAGGTCAGCTCTGCTGCTGTCATAGAACCGGGGATCTGAGGGAGGAAGTCACACAGTTACTCCAGAGTTCTTCTCTCCTCAGAAAAGGGTGAAAGTGTGGCGACATACTAATGTAGCCAGTTGTTTTTCCCTGCAGCACTTATTGTACACCACACCAGAGAAGAACTGGGATCTAAAATGTTAAGTAACATTGTGTCATTCAGTGAAGTCCAGGTCACCTGGACTCCTTGCTCTGTTGTTGTGTCCTTCTTTTCCTCCAGGTACACTGTACAGATGAAGTGCCCTCCAGGTCCAGTATTCTGAAGTGTCCAGTACACACAAACACACACACACACACACACACACACACAGAGAAAAGGTCAGAGAGAAAGATGACAGCATTAAGATAACAAATAACAGCATGCATAGATGCCTAACTGCAGCAAACATGTGCATCTATAAGCATGCACACAACACAGGAATATAGTGTTGAATGAAACAGATCATGAGAGGCATAAATAATATAAAGCACATTGTTATGTACAATATGTACAAAGGGGCAGGTTAGATCATTAAAGCTTTTTTTTTTAAATAAATAAGATAACGAGTGTTTTCTGAAAGTGTGTGACTCACAGGGAACTTTGTGCTGAGTTTGTCTCGCACTCGGTTGATAAAAATGATCTCTTCTACCTGCTTCTTTAGCTGCTGCTCATCCACCTGCAAACAAGTACACACATTAACTCACATACAAACAATGAATCAATCATCAACAGACATAATAATAATTAATTACAGCATCATGACAATCTTTAGATCTCTGGCAGAAATCCCCACCGGCATTTCAAACCTCTTTATTGTTGCTACTAAACCAGCAGGAAACTAGAGATTCATTCTTGTCACTAGCATGACACTGCAGTTTAATTTCATCAAAACAAAATAATACAACTGAGACGAGGCTTTCTTCTGTAGTTGGGTGGTTGTCTTTCAAGAGAACTCGTTTCCTCACTCTCTCCCTAACTTCCTTCTACTTTAACCATCTCCTTTGTAAATTAATTTTCTGGAAGCAAACAAAAAGTGCCATTAGAACATAATATACTTGTTAAGATCACTTTACAGTCATAAGATGACAATGATATACATTTAAATGCTACTCGAAATAAAATAGCAGTGACTGGAATCTGTTCCTGAAAGTTTTCTATATTTTTGGAGCTTGATCTTGCAGCCAGTATAAGATGTATAAGACATGTTCTGTGACTGCCTTGTGTGTGCCATTTTCTGATGTCATCATTTAAGAAAAATGAATCAGCTTAGAGAACAAAATGTTTTGCCCTCCTTTCATCCCTTTCTTGCAGCGAGCAATGAGTCTGACCTTAAAGATGAGTATGTAGTGCTGTATGAGGTCCTCTATGGCTCGGCCAGCAGTGTAGTCCTTCCCATCAGTCTGGAACAATGTGGGACCGAACACTATGGCCAGGTTATGGAGGTTCATCTGGTTCAGCTCAGAAAAATGCTGCACGCTGCAGGGAAAAAACACATGGGCATAAACAGACATACACAGAGATACAAGAGGATTTCAACGTGTGCGTTTCTCACCAATAGAGGTGGTTGATAAGGGCTTGTAGTGTAGCCTTGTTGACATGAGGCAGTCTGTTGAACAGCAGCTGGTACTGGGAGATTTTCATACTTTCATCCTGATTGGCTGGAGTAAGAGACAGAGAGAGGGGGAAGGAAAAAAAGTCAATTATGAATATAAAGAGAATCGGGATCAAAAAGAGTGTAAGGAAGTGTTGGAGGGAAAGATAGAAAACACAGGATGAGAGTGTAAGAGGACAAAAGGGAGAGAGAGAGATGGAGAATAAAGATATATAAAGATAGAGATATATAGAGATATAAAAATGTAGACAAATACAGTGAGAGAAAAAGAAGAAAAAACAGACAGCAACAGAAATTGAGATTCAAAGCCGAGTTAAAAAGTGACAAGCTCCTGATAAAGATTTACTGAAGTGCTCAGAAACCAAGGCCATATCTGCTTGTCAACTGACAAAACCACTTCAGGAGTATGTATGGAAAATGGTAAGCAATTTGTAGGAGTTCTGTATCAAAACAGCAACATGACACCCAACACACATCTGCTGATCTGGCAACTGAAATCATTCAGCTTCCATTATATTTACAGCCACTGAGAGTTCTCCTGCCATACCAATACAAAGTAAGTCCGTTGGGACTCGTTTAGTAGAAAATAGTCCCTAAACCATTAGAACTGTCCACAGCGAGATCTGTGGATTATCCTGAAAAACCAGGACATTTTCCATTTTATTCACGTTCATTGTGTTGAGATGGCAGCAGAAGTCTCAGTGACAAATATAGTATCTCCAAACCTCATAAAATAAATATAAAAGTATTTGCATGGCTGGATACCACTAGGTGTAAGTGGAAAAATAACACTTTTTCAACAATATCAAAGCTTCACTATATTGCAGGGCACAACAACAGTCTTACCAGCAGTACTGAGCCAGGTGCTGGCATCCTCTGATGTGAAGAGTCCCTCCTCTAACTCCCTGAAGAAGCGCTTGAGTGTGCTGGAGACGTCGTCCACCTGGTGCTCTCCTTCCCTCAGACGAAGGCTGCGAGCATCACGACGGAATCTCTCGCACAGCGCTGCCACGCGGGAGTTCACACCGCTCTTACGATATATCCCCTCAGATGTCATGCCTAGAAAAAAAAAACACATTAACAAACATACACAGACAACATGATGTTACAAACACAGGCCATTTACATACGCTAACTCTAAGAAAGGACATACTGTAACACAACTGTTGGGTAGAAAAAACTTGTTACTCCAACTTGATACTTATATTTCAAGTTAAACAGAATGATCATATGCTCCAGTATAGATTCAGAAATGTCAAATGAACTCATAAGACATTAAATACAGGTATTTCAGCTAAAAACTGGACTTATTTTCTAGAAGACGTCCTGGGAAAAGGGGAAATTATGGACCAATTATTTTGGTTGTTGTCAAATTCTATAATTGTGAAAACTTTGAAACATGTTGCCAATCAATGATGTCAAAGAATATGTAATCCATCATCAGTCAGTTAACTGACTGCTAAAGGCAAAATATGGAAAAAATATCTGCTGTGAAATCACTGATGGTGGGTGGTTGGGGGAGAACAGCAACATGTTTACAATTTTCTCCACTGAGTGTAATTTCGTGTTAAATAAAAAAATAAGTTAAAGTGTCCTGGTTGTGTGAAACACTGCACAAATGACTCAGTGCAAGTTATGTCCACTAGAGGGCTTCTGGTCATTGAAAAAACTTTTGCTTGCTTTCTTTTGTCCTGTTCTTCTGTTAGCACTGAGCCATGATTAAAAGCCTGTTTCAAACAAGTGTGCCAAATTTCTCAAGTGAGATCCAATTACACTATAGTTTCCTTATGACAGACTTTAACTGTTTGTTGGGACCAGAAATTCCAGGTCAAGGCAGTTCCTCATAAGGCTCCGAACATCAGAAGTCCAGAAGAAGTCACTATATTTTGTCACAACATAAAGGATGATTACATCAGATGTTGTGTCATGGTAAATGACCACTACCAGTACATGAAGGCACGTACAAGGACAGTTCTTTCCTGGTTTCCCGGAAAGCTGACCACAGAGATTAACATTCCTAACAGGAAAGTAGAGGATATTAGCATAATGAAGCATCCCACACACACACAGCCCTATACACATTTGGAAACCCAAGTGCATACAGTAAATGGAGGGAAATGCAGGAGAGGGAGGAAAAGCAGCAAGGGGAGAAATGGAGGTGGAACAGAGTTGCTTTGTTGTCTTGTGGTCCGTTGGTGTCTCGCAGAGCCAGAACTCCTGCTATTATAGTCACTTGAGGACACACACACACACACACACACACAGAAAGTGCCAAGTGTGCACACACAGTAACGACAAGAAAGACTGCATCGACTGTGGATAGAGACTCCTGTGATTTAAATGCAGGCATATATGAGTGGCAGAGATAAGGAGCATGACGTGCATGTGTGTGTGCCTGTGTATGTCGACACAGTGTGGGATGGAGGAAACGCTGCGACTCTTTAAATGCATTTGTGTCACTGTCTGTGCACGTCTCTGCACGGAACTCACCGCACTGTGTGATGTAATAGATGCAGCTTTGTACTATGACAGGGATGTCTGTCTCTGTCAGCTGCTGCTGGCTTAGTGTGTCTCCTCCACTCCCTGCTGCCGCCTGGATGGCTGCACACCAGCCGGCAAAATCCAACTTCCTCTCTCCCTCTATGTACAGAGTTCTTATTAAAGAAATAAAAGACATGAATTACAATTAACAATAGCATTCAACAAGTGACGAAGAGATGGAAAAAGAGCATGGCAGTAAGGTAAACAACCAAAAGACCAAAAATAATTTAATTTAATAATTACAAGAAAGATACAAATTATTATACTATTGACTGTACACTGTTACAGGACAGGTTGTGAAGTCAAACAAGGAAGCAAACATTAATTTTTCCCTTCACCATTGTAAAAAAACAATCTGCAATTAATCTCCCCCTCACCTGCCTTTCTCCACCAGAACCAGCACCTCATTGTCTTGTTGAATCGCTGTAAAACACATATACATAGTCATCATATTATTCCAGATAGCCGTGCCTTTAAACAGAACAGACGTCATAGTATGTCTGTGCTTCAAACTACCGTAGTTCATACTGATATGTTTATTTCTGGCTTACTTCCAAATGACTGTTCTGTCAATCCTCGCTCTGAGCACTCCCACCCTGTCACTGTGTGTGTACAGATTACAGTATGTAATGCAGTAAAAGTGCAGTTTGTGTGTGTATCCATGTACTCACAGAGTTCATTCAGTTTGCGGAGGTGGATCTCCTCTCCCTGGTTGTCCGCCAGGTAGGCGTGAAGTGTGGAGTCCACCAGAGCAAACCAACCAACCTTGGATGTTTGCAGGTTCAAGCCGTCTTTACACTTCAGCCGCCCAATCCGCTCAAAGCCCAACTTGAGTAAAGGCTCTGCAGTGGCTGGGATAAAGCTCTACAAATAAAAGGGGGACATTGTGGCTTTGTAATACATTGCACATTGATCACTGTTTCCCTTCTCTTTTGATGATGACTGAACCACTTTTATCTGTTCATTACTGAAACCCTCAGTGGAAACCAATGCTAATCAAATTATTAGAAGAAAGGTTAAAGCTCCTGTGCAATACTTCGATGGTAGAGGGGGACTGATAGAAACAGAGTGAGTGGTGTGGTCAGTAACTGTGCAACAAATTCACCTTTAGGCCGGCTCATACTGTCTTTGTGGCTAGACATGCAGGAGCCATGACTGTGCTGTAAATCTACCATTTTGGCATTCATGTTAGACAGAAACAGCTAATAGCATCAATTTGTCTTAATTCAGTCAATCTACCATTGTCTGTATTGTTTCAAATGTCAGGTGCTTCATGACCTTGAGGATAATTCTGACACATCCAAATGTTTTTACAGTACAGAATTTTGAGTACACACACTTTGCTGCATCTACTTCAGCATTACGCATATATTGCCTTTCAGCAGCTGAGAGCAGAAGATAACAGCAACTTAATTTCACACCATCATGCAGCTGACAATGATTCTCAGCTGTAAGGGTTGCTGCTCTGAAGGAAAATAAGTGACACAGGAAACAAGTCAGCATTAGCTAGCCCTGTCCTCCTGACAACTAGGAAGCATTTCCTGCTTCAGCATAACTGGAACTGCAAACCTTCACCTTATCAGAGCTCTCCAGTTTCACTAGAAAAAATGAACAATTGCGATGTCAAATCCTCCCCCTTTAAGGGTGCACCTGAGGAGAAAGTAGGAGAATTTGTGTTTCTAGACCCCAATGTGTATTTGGTGGTTACCTTGGCAATAGACTTGACCCATTCCTTGTGGCTGCCTGGGTCATCAGTGCCAAACAGATAGAGACGCTCTGACTCTGAGTAGAGTTCAAAGGTATGTTCATACCTGAGGGTTAGAAAGAAAGGTTAGGAGGAAGTGAGACAGAGGGCAATATAAAAAACAGGAGGGAAAGAGAGGGAAAGAATCATTTTGTGTCAAAAAGCTGTGTTCACGGATCAGTTTGTGTGTGTTTATACCCGTGTTTCTCAGGTGGGTTGCTAGCCAAACAGACTATCTCTGAAGCCTTCAGAGCTCCGTTAGGGTTTGAGTTCTTGTCATTCTCATAGTAGCTGAAGGTGCCATCATTCAGCGTGCACCAGCGACGACTGAACTCTACATGGAGGGACAAATAAAGACTTATCAAGCATAATAATACAAACTGCATCTATAGACACTGTAGTTTTGTATGTTTACTGTATTGTGTCGCTAATAGTGAAGCCAATATTTTAAGCACTACATGACTTTTCTTAGAAAATGTATTTACAAATACACTAGATTATTAGTGGTCTTATTGTATGTAGTGTAATGAATGTATGTAAGTGTTAGTGTTGCATGGTGTCCGTGTATACCCTCTCTGGCCTTGCGCTCCGTGATAGCCCGAGCCATGGATGCAGTCTTGAAAAGGAAGCCATTGTGAGACACACACGGTGGTGCAGAGTAATGTACTGCATCCATGGCCCCGCCCACGTCTAACTGTGGTAGCTCTGCAAGAGAACAAACAAAATGTTAAATAATCTTCTTGTGTAAAAGCTAACATACTACCTGAAATAGGAGAAAGTGTGTCTGGTAAAGTTCAGTGGAAAATGGTATTATTTATGTGACCCTGTGCACGCACAGTTACCTGTGTTGAGATTGTGGCTAAGTAACTCAGCCTGTAAGGGTTGTGAGTGCGCGTTGGCCAGGGAGAGAAGGGAGGGCCAACTTGCCATACCAGTTGAACAATTCACATCTGCACCGCAGAAAATCAGGCTTAATGTCTCCAGCACATCACTGCACTGCACATTTATACATAGAGCCTAGGGAGAAGGAGAGAGGAAGAGAAAATCAAAACACAAAAATAACAAATGATGTGTTGCTTTTGGCATAAGCAACAATGACCTCAAGCCTTTCAGTGTACAGAATGCTGCTGGCAGACTTAAGTCGAATACAATATGTAAACATACCATTTGGGTGTGATGTCAATCAAACCAAATGATCATAACACATAAAAGTCAAATTAGCATGTTTTTATGTTATTGGCTAGAATGACAAAATCTGAACTGGCCTAATACGGTCAACATACAATATGGTAAAATAAAATAAAGACAAACATTATGAGAATACTATTTTAATAGTATTAGTAATATGACTGTAATAATTTTAAACCCCAGTCTGGTTGGGAGGGATAAATCATTGGGGTGGGAAAGGGTGCAAGGCCTCCTCCTCAGTGATAGTGAGTCAGAGAATGAAAGAGATAAAAAAACAAAAAAAAAAACAAAGAGTCACAATGATACTTAACTGATAAAAAACTGATGACTTTTGTACTATGATCCTGCAGCTGCTGACCTGGCTTTAATCATGTCATGTGATCCAATGTCAGCTTTATTTCAAAGGAAACAGGAGGTCAAACTCAGTGTGTCTGTGTAGGAGGGCTTTCAAACCTACAGCAGGTCCTCTGCTGATCCAGAACCACCAACAGTCTAATGAGCTTTCTGATTTCTTTACTTGGGCCAGAACCTGTCAACACTGCTATGTATTACCAAGTGGAAATGAATGCAGAGTCTTCTCAGTTATTGTTGAAAAACAAATATACTGTACTGTCAATAAAAAACTCAAGAAATTATTTTGGGATTTATAGGACCTGTGGAGGTTCTTATTATGATAAAACTACCAACATAGGTGTTCTCAAGTGTTTTAAGTCTTGTGCCAGTTGTTGAGCGCTCTCTAAATCCACTACATGCACATTTAATAACAAAGCAACCTGGAGCATTTTTATAGTGATTAGGCCGTAAGTCCCAATGTAGCTTTTGCTTCATTTCAGAGGAGCACCGGTGAAATGAACACTGATCTAAGAGGAAAGGTAAAGCCAACTGGTCTGAGAAAGCTTTGCTATTCTTTGTGTAGGGCTGCACAATTTGTAGATAGATTTTATATTTCATTAATTGTCATTTAATTCAATGTTATTGAAGTGTTAACTGTTTTATATTCTCTATTTTACTAGAGGAACTATTGAGGCATTTCCAATATTTGCATTACATCCAAGTGTACCAATTACAACCTTTAAATGTGCAACACGACCAAAAAGTAAGGATGGAAACGAACACACATTTGGTGGAAAATAAAAAAACTCACATATATCTTTGGGAAAACAGAAAAACTGTAATTTGTTGAAAGCTGAAAGCAAACAGATATTAACATCAAAACGTCAAAAGAGGAAAATCTTCCCACACACAGAACACAAAACCACTGTTTTAGTCCATAGAAGTAGATTTAAAACCAGACGATGGCAAACAAATGCAGATTTCTGTACCTGATAACAATCCCGAGGATAAAACTACAGTGTTGTCTTTAGACTATAGCTTTAAAATACTGTAAACCCAAGTGTAAAGAAAGAGGAAGGAGGGGGAGGTGGAACAGGAAAGATGTTATGACTGAGAAGAGGAGGATGCAGTGTTTTTACAGCTGAGAAACTCAACTTAGACTCATACAATTACACACACACACACACACACACACACAAACACGTCTGTCTTCTGTTAAAACCAATAAGCTCTTTTGGATCTGATTGAGAAATTCCACAGCACTATGTCACACATAGAGACAGAACCCCTCCTCTATGTAAGCACTGTTGAGCCTCTACACACACATACAGACAAACAAACCAATTAACAAAGATTAAAATTGCACACACACACACACAAACTGCATGTCTTTGTCTCACACACCATTGAAGACATCTGAACAAAAAGCTTGTCGTCAGCCATCTGGAGTGGGCGCCACAATAGTGCTGGTATACAGGGCTTGGTAATGTTATTTCAAGCTGCATTCTAGGTATTTCAGTTGCTACAACAGTCTGCCATAGTTGTCGGCAGCTTCTTTTCAGAGCAAATGATACAGGTACACCTGACTATACATTTTATGGCTGAAAACACCAGTGAACTATGAAAAGCAGAAGTATTGTGCCGAAACAAACTGAAGGAGGATGTAAAGAGCGGCCTGGAGTAATGTTAACATTATCAAGGCAAGGAACAGAAAGTATATTAATACATTATCAAACAGCAGTTTGAAGACAGATACTGAAATAACCCCAAGTTGATGTGATATTTCTAATATCAAATTCACAAGGAGACACTAACGATTAAGAATGTTCTGAGTGAGGCAAAATTAAACTGACAGATTTTCAAAAGAGAGATTTGTGACTTTCTGCTCGCATGGCAAAGGAGCATATTGGAGTTTTCTGCTTAGTAGAGTTGTGAATGTTGTGAGTTAATATAAAAATTCATTAACCATTGTCTTTTTGCCTTCTTTCAATAATTGTGTTGGAACCATTAAACTTTGACTTAGATATTAGACAGTATTTACAAACATAGCTGAAAAAAATCTGCTTTTTCTTGGCAGGTACATGTAAAAGGTCAGCTGTCTGGGTGCTTCAACTGACTCTGTCAATGCTTGTTTTGTGTTTCAATACAGCTGATCACATTATGCTGTAGCAGAAAGGAAGAAAAAGAAGGGGAAAAGATGCAGTTGGAATTGGAGTAGATGCAGTAAATGAAGTGTGTGAAGTCCAACTGGAGTAGAGGGGAACAGTTAAAGAGGACAGAGATGAAAGGGTTCAAAAGATTTAATTCAGAGTCTGAATACCTACTTCTAAGTACATGAATGCCAGTATGTTTGCAGCACCATCTTGGAAAACTGGATCAATGGGGAACCATGTGCTAGACGGAGTGCTGATCCCAGGAGTGGGTTTGATCTTTACCTTTTACTGCTTGGATTTGGCACTACACTCTTTTTCCTTTGCCTTGCAAACACTTTACTGTATGTCTCCTGCATTTTTCCACTCTCTTCTTGTGCTTATGTTTGTCATTTTATTTTTTCCCTATGAGAATGAACTGAATAAATGTTGTTTAATGGGCTTTTCACTGTGAATTCATCTCAGAAAGATTTAATACAGCCTCACATTTGGGAACAACTGTACACTACAAATAAAAACATGGGTTTAACCTTCTCTACGTCAATGGGGCTATAAGAGAAAATGGCTGCCCATTTGTTGACTCAAAATGTATCCATTTTTACTATCACATTGACCTGACTATCTTGTTTAGCTGTACTGGCGGACACTATAAGCCAGAAACATCAAATGCTTCAGATCAATCCCTGCAGGCTAACATTAGCCTCCATGCCACAGGCCCAGCCAAATCATGATATATTGTCATTTGACCACAAGCACAATGAAGTTCAGAAACAGAACCTTGCTGCAAACAAGTACAGATCAGTGTGGTAGGAAGTTTTGCAATGACACATTACTAAGCCTGTGAACCGTGTGTTCCAGTAAAATGAACAAAACCAGCCATGAAATCAGACATGTGAAAGCTACGTTATATGTAGGTCAGTGTCCTGTTGTATCAATAGCCAACCATGTGCCTTCTGACCAGGAGAAGTCAACCAATCAGAACAAAGTACAATGAGGAAATGGGTTTGAGTGTTTGAAGACCTCACACCCTCCAACATCTGCTGCCTATGAAACTGGGAGTAACATAATAACACACACACACACACACACACACACACACACACACACACACACAAGAGAAGGGAATTCAAAAATCTTACACAATTTCCCCAGAGAGAGAGAGCGAGAGAGAGACAGAGAGAGATTTTATCTGGGTGTGGCTAAAATCACAGGCCTCCATCTGGCCTCTGCAGTTTTATGGGGCAGAATTGGAGGAAAAGAAAGAGATGAGAGGCACAGTGGAAAGACAAATATTGTGAAAGGAAGATGAAAGCATTTCAGTGAGGCACATTAATCAGAGACTGATTGTACTTGGCTACAAACTCAACATAATACACTCAGACCCCCTATGTACAGACACACATGCAGCCGACTCTGCTTTGTCCATTTTAGCATATATTGAACGCGCAACCAAAGGATACACCCACATTTATATATATATGTGTGTGTGTACGCACGTCCATATATTAAATCCAGATGAGAAAGAGCTGTTATCCACATATGTTCCATCAATACATCATCAGGGACAGTTTACAGAGAGAGAGGGGGAGATGGAGAGGGAGGTGGAGGTGAAAATCCAGACAGATGAAGAAGGGGAAGAGAAGAGCAGAATGAATATGACATGTAGGAAAAACAGAAAGACAGACGCACACAGAAAAAGACAGACCAAAGCGCGAGAAAAAAGAAAAGCACTGGGAAATAAACAAGAAAGCAGATCCCATCTCCCTGTACAACTGAAAAGGATGTATGACCTAAAATCCTACAGTCTGAATGAGGAAATGAGAGGACTCAGTTGGAAAAGGGAAGAAAGATGAGACAAACGAATGAGGAACAGTAGGGAATGGACAGAAAGAAAGGGGTAAGAGAGATGGGGCTTTTCTTCTATGGAAGCCACTTTCCAAAACTATAAAAGCTCAAAAACAAGCCTATAAAGTGCCTCTCAGCTAGGTTTGTTTTCTATAATAACTACCAATAACATGCTGATTGTCACCAGAACGCAGTCAAAAATAGACACAACAAACACAAGCTCAAGAAGACTACCAGATGGAAGGTATTACCTCATCGGTTGCTAACTTTTTACGCTCCCAACAAAAATGGGACATAGTGGGTATAATGTGGTATCATAACAGTGAATGGGTTTTATAATCTTTAGAAACAGATAGCTTTGTTTTAACAAATGTAAAGATGCATGATAATATGAATCTGTCCTCACCTCAAACTTGGCACACATGCACACATACTCTCAAAGTGCCAACACTTCTCTTGTTGTTAAATAACTCAGTGCCATTCAAACAACAACGCATTTCTGATAGGTCATTCAAAAGGCTCTGAAAAAAGGTCAAAATATCAGTGTAATACAATAAGACACCATGGAGGAAATGTGAACACTATGGTCTTGCACGAGAATATGAAACCCAATTAATGAATGAAAGACTGTTGAAAGCATCAACAGTTGATGGCTTAGTGCAAAAGAGGGGGAAGAGAGCAAAAGGCAAAGAGAGAGGGGAAACAAAGCAGGAAGGGGTAGAGTGAGAGAGGGAGACAGACAATCATGTCCATTGACAGAGGTGAGCCTATCATCTATTCAGTACACATGGTACACATGGACACACACACACACAGTAGAGTACAGAGAGAGCAACACAGACCAAAAATGCAAAAAAGGCACACAAACATGCCTACACACATACATTAATATGCATGTTAATGTATCTCAGCCCACTCCAGAGAAAAACATAGTTACTCACAATAACTCTAATGTGCTCACTAACATAGAGCTACAGTACAGTCAAAACAAAACCATGCCCTGCAAACACATTCAAATATGGGTTTGTTCAATTGCACTGAGATTACATGCTGCCAGAGATCCAAAATCCATTGACACACATTACTATAGTGACCCTCGTTAAAACACACATTTGCATCCTTTACAGAGATCATCTACAACAACACACAGATGCAGACACACAACATACTTTCACTACCCTCTCCTATAGCTCACCAGCACACACAACCTTACCTTTAAGTTTTCAGTTCCTTTCAATCACTCTTCTGTCTGAAAGTCAGTCAACACAGACACTCACGCAAAGTTTCAAATGTAAAGAAATACCTAGTTTGTGATGCTTTAGTCTGACAGAAAAGTTAAGGGAATACCAGCCACTTAGAAATAAGAAAAAGAGCCAGTAGTGAAGAGATCAACTTTCTTCAGCAGTTCCAGCCAAACAATCAGAAGGAGAGTAGGAGGGGAGAGGGAGAGGCGGAGTTACAGCACATTCCAGCTAAAGCAGGGAGCAATGATGTCACATTCAGAAAAAAACAAAAAACAAAGGAAAAACAAAGAAGGAAACAGAAGTGGGGATAAAAAGCCAGGACTAGACAAACTAACCTGAAGGTGGCCCAGGATACTCTTATACTCACACAGTACACAAACTTAGGTTTCTATCTCCCTTCCACACTCACACACACACACACACACACAAGCAGACGCACACACAGACGCACACACACACACACACACACACACACCCTTACTGTCAATGCCTTTTCACATAACTGCACATAACTGAAGACTATTATTTCATAAGACACACCCAAGTAGAAAGAAAAGCAATGCCGAGCTGAACAACTTCAAGTATTTGATCTGGGACAGAGAAGGACAGGTAGACCAGCAATCATCAGTGTAAATATCTGTTTGAAATCTGAAGTTCAGCATTCAAAAAGAGAGAAAACTGTAGAAAATCCAGGGAGATGGCATTCTCAACAGACAGCCTGAGAGAAGGCAGTAGCAGGAAAAAGAGATGGATCATGGAGGAAGCATTAATGAAGAAGGGAGGCCCAGCAGCTGAACAAAAACGGTTTTAAACTCTGTGTGTGTGTGTGTGTGTGTGTGTGTGTGTGTGTGTGTGTGTGTGTGTGTGTGTCTCAATAAGAAAACTTCCTTTATCTCCTGAACATCCCAAACACTGACTCACAGACACACACACACAGAGACAAGCTTGAATGCTTGACGGAGGAAAAATAGAACTCACAGTCAGGTGCTAAATGTGACTCACTCACATACTCGGTGTGTCTGTGAGTGAGCAGTCCACATTGTTTGTGGTAAGTGGGTTAAGCAGCAGTTAATGAGTGACAGAGCTGGGTCTGACACACTAAGACATTTACTGCACACAGTGGAGCACAGCGAGGGCACAATATAAAACCCCTGACTCTAGCCATTCCCAAACTGTTCCCAAATGTCCTATTTCTGACTTTTACTGACCAACTTCAACATGTTGAGAGGGCTAGGGGATGTGTTTTCTGAGCTCCCACTGACCAGGACAGATACCCTGGTTGCCCATCCTGAGAGGGCTGTTGTCTACAGGTACTGTACGTCCTGGACTTTACTGTAATGTCTCTGCTACATAGAGGCCACTACTGATTCTCTTACACCACTATGAGCTTTTCTGTTTTGCAAACACTGGTGAGTCAGAAGCATGCCAGGAATTCACAAGAGTTTGAAACCTGCGTTAATATCGCTCCACTCTGACTGTATTTAGTTTAGCTTGACTCAGAATGTCAGTTATTAAAATTATTGCAATTGGCAGACTGGACTTAATCCAGGACTCTGCCAGCTTTTGCAATCTAGGAACCTGCGTTTCACTCCAACTGCAGTGAGTTCTAATCAGTCCCTTGAATGCCCCACTTTGGGGCAAAGTGACAAATCTAGCTTGGAAGAGAAAAACATTACCCACTGAAAGAGTTAACTTTAGACTGGCTACTTTACTGTCACTGACTGGAGAGATGTGAGACAACATACTATTTCAGACTTTTAAGATGAGCTTGAGGAGTGATTTCACACTTGCTTAAAAAAAGATTAAATGCTGTCCTTTATTGCAATATTAGGCTCTAAAAAGTGTATTAATATCAAGGGATTTGCTTATTTTTTATGTTCTTTTAAACTGGTTTTATAGAAAAAGCCTATTTTGTTGTCTGTCAGTCACTAACAGGTCAGTACAAGATCGAACACTGAAAGGGCTAAAACATACAGAATGTATTGTCACTTCTTTATTCTTGGAATCTTAGTCATGGTCTGAGTAGTAAGCATGCAGATATACAGTGTATGGTGTGTGCATATGCAAAATCCAGTCACAGCTAAGCCTGTGACCCTCTGACAATCCATTCATAGTGAATTGCTCAACCAATCATCTCAGTTGCCTCGAAATCCTCCCCACATACAAAAGCCTCTCTTTCCCAAGGTACTTTAACTAACTCCAATGTAGAATTCCCAATGTAGTTTTGCACATCAAATCTCTATAACCACAGACACCACTACAGATAACACTACAGTGTGTAGATTCAAATCCAAACATGAGGGTAACACAGACAAAAGCAAACAATCAAAACATTGATTTCAACTTACATTGTTGAGCTCTCTCTGGTTTCCGTACAGAGGGTGGTACTTCCTGTATTTGCCCTGGCGGTATTTGTTGGTGATGAAGCATCGTCTCTCTTCGCTGGAACTAGTGGGTGTCAAAGCTTCGCTTGGCGGCACGTTAGCTGCCCAGAAACTGTTTACCCGCTCGTTGCCTAGCAACAGGAACACCTGCAACACAGGTAGGGTTCAGGAAAAGTATTTTTCACGTTAAGAAGAGTAGGAATCATTCTACAGTGGTCAAGATGTGAGCTGTCTTTTAACAATATACACTGTGCAGTTTATTAGGTATGCCTGTATATTTTTGTGTTATTATTGTCACTGCATTATACTGGACCAAATTACTAATATTTTCTACCTATATGTGCATAAATCAATATAATGCAGCCCATTACAACACCACCATTAACTAATGCCTCAGAAATGACCACAGAGTTGAATCCAAATCCCTGACACAGTGTCAACAGAAACTAAGCTTCACAAAGATTAACTGCAGGGCTATTGCATTAGACAGTGTTACATTATACAAGTGTACCTAATAAACTGGTACCTCAGTATAAATGAATCTGCATCTATCTGGGTTGAAGCAGCTAAATGAATTGGTCTTGAATAAGTAGTTCATTTCCCTGTAGGCATATATCATAATGTTTTGCTAAAGACTGTATGTATCTTTTATTCTGTCTGAAAATCCTGTGTGTGTGTGTGTGTGTGTGTGTGTGTGTGTGTGTGTGTACCTGTATAAGCTCCTCTGTCCAGACTTTCCTGTCCATCTTCAGACTACGAACCTTTGAGATGCTAGGACCCAGTCCTCTGTGCTCTCCTGAAACACACACACACACACACACACATTTTGAGGACAAATTGCAACACAGCAAAAAAAATTTATATATTGCCTGTATAATTCTAAACACATTTAGAAGACCAGTATGGAAATGTAGATACTCAAAAACATGCAGACAACAATGTCAAAACTGTTAAACAGAAAATATTCACATTGACAAATGTAAAAACATAGATGCACAGACCTCAAACACATGAAAGCAAAAATACACACAAATCCAAACCTGCGCATTGTTTGCAGACCACCACACACAAGTTGATGGCAGCCCATTCCGGCATGGGAGCCCCACAGTCGGCACAGAGACTGTTGCTTGGCTCCGCCCAGATCCGCTCTGCCACCTCTCTATTCGACAAGGCCTCACCTATGGCATTCCTCATAGCGTCCACCCACTGCTCTCGCAGCTGCTCTGACTCTGCCATGAAACTGCGGAGAGAGACGAACACACGGCCGAGTGTTAATGCCGACATGATGGTGTCGATAACAACCACCAAGTGACAGAAATGAGAATGCCTGTGTTTGCCCTGTGTGTCACCGTTAGTGTATCCTTATGCATGAATCCACCGAGTACTGACTCTTACTCTGCTCTTGTTTTGCTAAATATACTTGAGTCAAAGACTGGAAACTATACAAACACATACACACACACAGATTTGTGGCTTGACACAGACGCGCATGTCTGAATCCTTCCGCTTCTCATCAGTCTAACAACATGTTGGTTCTCTCTGTCCTTAAAATACACGTACACACACTTCTCAAGTGACTAGAGTCGCAAAAATGCACACTTAAACCGAGACACACTGACACACACTCTGATACAAAACACACAAGCCCTTTTAGATTTCCCCATCCTGTCAAGCTGAGCCCTTGCACTGCAGGCTGTGCGCTGTCAGCCAAAAGACCACACACACCACATCACACATACACTTGCACACACATCTCCTTCACTCTTCTTCACACACAAACACACACTCATACAAAGGGCTTCTCACAATCTCGAAAGATGTCCAGCTGAGGATAGTTGGACGGTGGGAGATCTGAGTAAAACAACATGATCTAATTTCCCGTAGGTATCCTAGCACCAAGACCAACTCAGCCTGACTTTGACTTACAATAAAGAATGATTACACTTAAATCTTTACGGGAAAACATAAACGCATTGCTGAGATGAAAAAAGTAATAATCAGTCAGACTATGTAGAGTACGTACAATTAAGTGTATGTACAGGATACTTACAGAAGACACATACATAAAGCACACATCCAGGTCAAAGGTTTAACTGTATACACATTGCAGAGACTCTGTAAGTGTGTGTGTGTGTGTGTTGCATTTTTGTGTACATGCAGTACCTGAATATTCGGTACGGTGTGGTGAGATCAAAGCCACGTCGATCTGTGTCTTTAACATTTCCTACATTCATCTCAATAGATGTGATACCCACACCTATACGATAGTCCTGGAATTAAAAACAAGAATATAGTTTATTTTTCTGGCCGAGTGGATCATATTTTTATTTAAATATCATTTGAAATTGCTATATTTTATCAACTTCAACTTTCTTTTGATGTGTAGTAGGCTGAAAGAATCTCCACTAATTTATCTACAAATTTAACCTTAAATTTAGACGATGATGTAAGCTGATGTTAGATTTGATAAACTGTAAAATGAAAAATGTTCTGAGTGAAGGAAAAGCTAAACAGAAATGGTAGAATGCACAAAATACACAACAAACTAAAATAGATTTATTTGAAGTATGTGATTTGTACACACTGCTCATTCTCTGCATTCACACACACTGAGGGTCCTTACCTCCACGTTTTTGTAGAGGAAGACTTTATCTAAGGCGACAACAGTATAAAGTTTGGAGCGTAACCCTCTGAGCTCCAGATAGCCCTGATAGTCCGGGGTCAAAGGTGAGCCAGGGATCATGATGCTGCTTTGAGAGCGCCCCCTGGTGCAGTCCTGCAGTACAGTCACCCAGTCGTTTCTCTCAGCTGGATGGACGTGCAAACACATGCATGAATAAACATGTTTAGTAAAATATGTATGAATGAACACATGAAAACCAAGACACATACATATTTGTGCATATATAAGACATATCCACATGACATGTTACAAAGAGTAAGAGATTATTTTTTATGCATGTACGCACACACAGATGACCAGACAAAACAAACAGACCTTCACTTTCAGCCCTGAAGATAAACGTTCGGTTGTTTGTGATGACCTCAAACTTCAGCTCTCCCACACTAATCACATTAGTGATGAAGGCAGTAGAGATGATCCCCTTAGAATACACCTCCTACAACACACAGCAACAACTACACTGTTACAGTAAACAGATACATATTACATATAACATACAACATGCAGGAAGTATGTGTGTGTGTGTGTGTGTGTATGTGTGTGTGTGTGTGGGTTTGTTTGTGTTCGGGTGGGAAAGTCAGTATTAATGCATCCGTGTATCTAATGGACAATTCACACGCAAAGTGTTTTTTGAAGCATTTTTGACGTCTGTCACTTGCCTGTCTCACAGAACAGATACACCACCATTTTTTCAAACAATCCACACTGACTCCAAGACACAAGTGTCTGAAGCACATCATAACAGAACCCCCCACGTTTTTTATGCTTTTTTGCCATGCTTCATAAAGCATTATCTGCACAGGCAGCTGTTTAAAATCACACAAATCTCCCGCTGCTTATATGTTGTATACTAAAAACATAAAATCAATAAATCAATAAATAAAAAAAATTATTTTTGTCCAGAGATTTCTTCAGTCAGTCAGCGTGATGACAGTTTGGCAGGCTGCTGTGGTGCTGACAGCTGGTTCTGATGACAGCGACGGCCTAACATGAGTCGGAGCTGGTGAGGACTTGCTTGCGCTTGTGTGCTACTCACGTCTTGCTTTTGCTGTAGATTCCCAGTAAGAGTGACTAATGTGATAATGTGATGGAGTTACTGTACATGTTTGGTGTTACCTTGTCATTGTCAAAGTATCTCAGGTAGTCAACATCCAGCTTTACCCATCGTCTCTGATAATAAAGCCCCCTGTGTACGAGAACACACACAAAAACGTATGTTCAAAAAAACGTGAAGCACATACTCTGTAATATAATCCATACTGTAATACAAGGAACTAGGATAGAGGATTTGCATTGTTAAACTGGGTAGTACTGTGTTTCAACATTTTTTATAACTGTTTCATTGTAATTATTAATGGTGGGCCTACTACTCCATGCAAAGTGTATAAAACCAACTGTATAATGATAAAAGTAATTTTGTGAATCACAGAATGAAAAGGCATGAAAAAGTTTAGTTGTATTTGCTTAGGTATAAAAACAACCCACAATGAAACCATACCTTGATCTTTTGTATTGATGTCATGTTTAAAGTGTGATAAAACCAGTGCTAATGTCATGTACACAGCAGGTATCTGTGTGAGTATTGGTTGATGCCCTTTTTTATTTTTTTTTAGCAGAACCTCAGCTTGTGTGTGTGTGTGTGTGTGTGTATGTGTCGCCATTCATACGCCTGGGGTGGATTCTTGTCCAGCCAGCCCATTTTGATGACAGCAGTGAGCTGCGAGCTGTCTTCTTTAGTGGCCGAATCCAGTCTGCCAGTGTTTGGCAGGTAGACACTGCCTTGCAGGTTGTTGAGGCCCCCATCCCACAGGGTAGGACTTTGGATGCACAGAAATAAGCACACAAAAACAAACACACTTAGTAAACAATATTAACAGAAAGAAACCTATTATTTTTGCTCAACAGCTAAAGTTTTACAAATGATTCACAGTCTATAAGGGTAAAAACTAATTTGATACTAGTTTGATTCAGATCAGTCATGTAAATGGATTAATCAAAATCGCCAAAACTAATCACAAAGTCAGTTTAGAGTCGAAGCTCCAGTCAGTGCTTTCTAAACCTCTTGCACACTTGCCTCTATATAATAATTGTGGTTGACTAGACGCATAAAACTGATATGGGTGTACTGAATAAACGGGCATAAACTGTTCATACTGAGGTCCTTCTGAGGTCAGCTTTTTTGCTTTGTGTACAGGTATACTCTGCACTGCATATTAACAGTATTTACAGCTACACAACAGCTGGTTTTAATCAAGCAAGCACTGGTAAAAACTTTTTGCTGAGGTCTGTGCAATTTCTACTGAATGAACCAGGAAGGCTGAAGTAACAATGGCTAAACGCGACTTTGGGAGTTTTGTGCACATTTGCGCTTAGTTTGCCAGAGCTTAGAGCTGTCTTACTGCAAAATCAGTGAGTGCTTTAAGGCTCTGAACTTTCTGCACCTTACCAGGCAATGTACGTAAATGCAAATCACGCTCTTGTGCATAGAGATTTAATCATTTGTGGATGAAATGGATTGTCAAGAAGAGGGCATTCCAACTGAGACAGTATCATTGTTTTACCTCCTGGATCGTGTAATGTGATCAAGCCTGTCTTGATTCACCTTCTGTCAACATTTTATAAGCCAACACTTTCATAATCACATTCTGCAATGACAACACTACCAAAAAGTCTGAGTCAGACCTCTACACTAAAACTATACTAGTAAGTCAGATAATTACATTTACAGATAACTGTGTGGCACGGACAACTCAAGCATAAGTAGTGTATTCTCTGTGGTTGCTTGTTGGCTTCTTTCTATTGTACAGCCTTAGTGTGAGTTTCTGGGTTTGTGTTAATGGGTTGTTTGTGTGTTGATGCATGACTCACTCATCATCATCCAACAGCCCATCATCGCTGCACAAGGAAAACCGTCCCTTGACCAGCCGTCCGGGAACTTGCAAGGACATATCCTATTGGAGGAGACAGCCGTCATTCACATTGTTCAGGAGGAGAAGAGGAAGAAGGGTGTAAAAGAAGGAAACATTCTCACTTACCCTGTCTGGTGTGTTCATTAGATGAACACCGAGGTAAAACAAGTCTGGATCGTCGTAGTCATCAGAATTATCATCGCATAAACCCAACCCTGAGGGAGGGAGCAGACGATGAGAACAATTCGAGTTTTACAGCTTCAGTTAGCTGCAAGTCTGGTTTGCAGGGAAGCTTTAAAAACACTGACACACAATATGATGTCCTAGCGACATGAGAAAATATTAAAACTACTTATTGTAAAATAATTGAGAATGAGAAAGTAAATCCAGTGAATGAATGCTGAACATCCATTTTGAAGCTAACTTTACTTGAGTCACATGCGACCTATTAACTCAACGCAATTACATTCTTTCTCTGAGGGTTACTCTCTGGGAAATGCAGTAAAACACCTGCTGGTCGAAAGATTAGGGAAATTGGATACAACTAAAAGTAAATAACAGCACTGATTATAATAGTTACTCTAGTTATCTTGTGCTGGAGTGTCAGCTGTGTTAATCTATGTCCGTGAACACAGAAACTAAATGGTCTGGGAAGGACAGCAGAAGGAGAGCGTCACTGGGCATACCAGGTACCAGTTTGTCAGCATGGTAGTTCTCTACTGGAACTAGTTTTTCATGTTGAGTCTACATAACATATATTAAGAGGAGTCATATTCCCTCTGGCACTCAGGATTGGGAACAGACACTACATGTACGGAGGCTGTTTCTATTAAGCACAGGAGCCCAAAGTCTTTGCACTTTTGTCTTCCAGGTGAAAAATAACTTTTAACAAACTGTCCTAGTGTGGGTTCAACTATATTGAGACTAAGCCTAAAAACCGTACCACATGTTCCATAACTCTGAGCTAACTTGATCAGACTAATTTAAACCGGGTTTACTAACCCTAACCTTAGAACAGAGATCTGAGACATCAAGCACAGGTGCAACTCACAATGAAGGAGGAGAAAGCTGCAGTGGTTATCTTTTAGTTGTACTAAACTACTTAGTTTTTACAGGTAGAACAGTCTGTTTCATTTCTTTCATTTTATTTACATGACATTTACAATGAGAGTGAAAATGCTACTTTCACTATGAGGCAACAGCCATGGGTCAAAATGATGTATTTTCGCTCATAAGCACATATTGTTTAAGGTCTGAGTTCTACATTTTAGTTAAACAACAACTGCAGCCCAAATGTCAAATTGTGATCAATCTGGCATGTGCTGCAGTTTGACTGTAACTCACTGTACAGTTTGTTCACAGCAGTAAATAAGGACTGCAGAGGAGGAACTTTGGAGTCTTGATCTGGTTGGCAGACTGTGTCGCTGGATAAGTCTAAAGTGGAGCTAAGCTTGAAAACTAGCCTGAATGGAAGGAGGCTAGTCTGACGTTTCCATGGTAACTTAAGTCTGATTTAAAACAGCTTTACAGAAATTAATTTTGTGAAATTAAGAAACACCCCTCAGTAGCAGAGGTAAAGTGATAAAAGGCCTAGGTTTCAAAATTATTCACAACTTTTTAACCAGATGAACATGTCACGTGTAATGGGCTTTATGGACACACACACAATGTGTTTTCTGAGAAACACTGAACGTAATCAAAACTGTACGATAAAAACAACATCAGGTTTAATCCAGGTTTATGTACAATACAGAGCAGTAGGGCCCTGTTAAGTTTCACCCTGTGCTGAGCCGTCACAGGCAGTACATTTTTTAAATATTTCAGCATAATTTAAGCAGAACTTGACAGAAAGTAAAGATCTATTATTTGTACAATTCATAGTTGCATGGTATTCCCTATTTCTACTGTATATACAGAACTTTTGGTTCAATATAATTCAATCCGTAGTCCTTTAAAACACAAAAACAAGAGAAAGGTTAAATAAGGATTTTATGCAGGGGCACCTCTGTGGTTTAGGGGTTAAGATGCCAACCAGCATCCCTGGTCTGAAGCCGGCCAGGGACCTTTGTTGCATGTTGTTCCCCATCTCACTCCCTCATTTCATATCATCTCTCAACTATCGCCATCTAATCAAGGCATAAAATAATTTTTAAAAAGTATCATGTGCTGATTTTAATACTTACTTGACTCACAGGGAGGTTGGGAGACGCTCTTAGCAGGCAGAGCTGGCTGAGTGTCAGGTTGAGTTGACTGTTGTATGTTTTCCAGAGTTTGGGGTGTCCTGATGCGAGGTGGGACCTGTGGAGTTTGGTCTTTCTGCATCTCATCAGTCTTGGTGGGAGAGGGGCTGGGGGATAAATGGGTACAGGACAGGTCAGCAGAGGTTTGGAGAGCTGGAGATGAGTCCTCGGACACCATGGTAATATGAGATCGGGTGAAAATCCCACATAGACGGCTGATTCTATGCATCCTCTGTAGGGAAGAAAGCCCTTCTCTCTTTCTCCCCTCCTGTTTTGTCTTTTCTCATTCCATAGTAAAAACTACAACGATAACAACATTTGAGATTTCATTCCAGGCACCCAATACAAAAAAAAGTCTGGTTGCAGGCAGAAAAGTTACAACTCTCTAAGAACTGCATAAAAAAAAAAAAAAGAAAAATACTCAGGTAACCACTCTAGTAACCGGATTCTGTTCACATAATTGACTGCTGAATCTTCTTCAGTGGTAAGAGAATTGATCCCCGAGCTGTGGCAAACCGGGGTCTCTCTGCTCTCCTTCTGCCTGTCTAGTTTTCTCTCTCTCTGCTTTTGGTTTTAGCAGCAAGTCTGAACCTGCCTCACTCTGCAAGATCTCCATGTAAACACGGCATACCTCTGGATTCCCCGTAAACATACACACAAACACAGTATGTATGCACTAGAGATATACCGGTTGTACAATATACCGTGGTGAAACATTCTGATGGCAACAATACCGCAAACAATTTCTATTACCGTCATTACCATGATTATCGCCATTTTCAGAGGGCACAGTGAACACTTTATTAGCAGGACCAGAAAACCAGGCTCCTTGTCTGTCTAGCTCTAGCTACTCTGGCCATCACTTGCTACGCTAACATTAACTAGTGCCATACTGAGGTGCAGTCAGTTTGTGGGAGGCGTAACACTGAGTGAGAGAGAGCATTAATTTTAACTTGGAAAACAAAGAGGACACTCCGGTGCGTCAAGACACGCACACATTACATTCTTCTTCACGGGTCAGCTTCAACACTGGCCGTGGAATTCATTTGAAGTATTGCAAGTTCTGATGATCTGCCTTTTAATTATAAACACCCAGCAGGAAACACTTAGTATGAAGTTCTTGCACTCCAAAAAGTCTTATAGACAAGTGGGTCGGATTAAAAATGAAGTGCCAACCGGCTTGTTTATGGTGTATTTAGTGTAGAGTCCAACAATACACATAAGCACAGTGCCTTGAATCTAAACATATCTGGTTATTAAAATATCTCTTACATTGTCTTATTTTGGCTATGAATAATGGCATGATCATAATCCACAATTTCTGTCTTCATACAGAGTCACACTATGATGTTTTACTATTATGTTTACAAATACATAGGCCACAGTATACTGTATATAAAGAATGTTATAGAACCACATAATACTGTACATTTGCTGCTTGCTTTTTTAACTGATTTTATTGCTTACTTTTCACATTGTTACTACTCTATAGTATATAGTATAGTCTTAGAGTAAGTCATAGAGACACATAAACCCACAAATTGTGAAATAATAATCTTTCACACAATGTTAAACAGCCTATACTATTTCCATGCTAACGGGAAAGTCAAGAGTGAGCACACAGGCCTGGTTTCTATCCATCCAGTATTGTGAAAGTTCCTCTTTATTCCTCCGTCTTTCGTGAATTTACTTCTCATTACTGTAACAATGATCAGGTTTTACACTTGGATAGGGCATAAGGAGATATTAGTCACATTACAGCTAACAGAGAAAATGTCACTTTGTTTCCAAAGAAATCTTCAGTTTAGTTTCACAAATAATTATCTGCACCACGCCGAGTCAAACACTTGTAAAAAAATAACTTCATGGTTTCTTTTAGGTCAAAACAGGATAGGTTTGCCAAATAGGACAACAGAACATGTCGAAAAAGCTCAAACAATCATGTAACACGACTGTCTGGAGACAACCTACTTCATTTGAAGCTACAGAGAGCACAGCTTTAACATGTGGGCTGTTGGACTGTCAAATTGTCTGTGGGCTGAATCGAATGCCAAAATAAACTGCTCTGTTGTGTTCGTTTTATTTTAAGTGGCCCTTAAGGTGGTAATACCATGTCTGCATTAGCTGTGAAGACAAAAAATACCTACATTTATACAATATACACAGTCTTAATCAACAGGAGGCAGTCCACAGACCCCTGTGAACAAATTCCATTGCTTTTTCATGCACTTGGGTTCTAGCAAACAAATTTATTAAGTAGCTAAGCTAACCGTAAATTGAGACTCTAAATAAATATTCATGCATTGGCTCTGTTCATTAAAAGGCCAGAAAATGATACACAAGACTCACAATGACGGGAAACTGACTTGTTGACAGAGTTCCTCCTTTTTCCTCAGAGGAAGAGTGCAGAGAGGGGGGTCGCTAGCTAGATGCTATATTTAACCTGCTCAATGACCGCTCCTTTGTCCTCTCACACTGTGTGTATGTGAACTTATTCTGGGCAAATGTCTACACTTTATCCCTAGATCAACTGACAATAGCTAATGGACCTGTGGATCTGTATGTCATGGCTGATAGGGAGCTCTAACAGTAAAGCTAAGAGCACAGTTTTTCTCTTAGAAAACACCTGATTTCCATGACAGTTAAAGGCGCCAGGGATGCCTTTGCAAAATCTCATCTTCCATCGTTTTGTCAGTTCAACTCATACAGCCCCAGCTAAGGGCAGGATATCTGGTCTCACCCAGGACCAATAAAACACTAAACTACCTTACTCTGGACAAAGCCAAACAAACAAATGTTAGTGTAAACACACTAACATCTGAACTTGCAACTTGTTTTCTATTAACTGAAAATCCAACTAAAATCAGCTATAACGCAGCAGAAAACATGAACACAGCAAGAAAGAAAGAAAGGCTTCCTTGTTTGAAACACTAACACAGAACAGAGTGAGGAGGGGGATGAGAAGGGGAGAGCGCATGCTAAAGACATGTACAGACTGAGAAAAGACATGCAGAGATATGATTAGTGCCAATCTTACCTGTTCCGACATGTTCAAAAGGAGTCCTCTTCCATGATGATACAACAATCGTAAAACTCACACATACACATCAGAGGAGAGGAAAAAAAAGGAGGAGGAAATGACCACTAACTAGAAGCTGGGAGGAGGCAACAAAGCACACTGACAAGGAAACAAGAGAGCAACAAGAAAGCGTGTGAATGTATACCAGTAGAGGGGCTACAAAAAGTTTGAAGGTAGTTCCTGGAAACAAATTACTTTTTTTTCCTGTCTCTCTCTCTCTCTTTATCACTCTCTCGCTCTTTCCCCCTGTGTCACTCACAGAGGCTAATGAGGAGGAGAGTTTTTAACCGCTCTGTGTTGTTCTCCATTGTGGCTTCCTACCTCTCTCTCTCTCTACAGCAAGTTTCCATTTAAAACACAGACAGAGAACATGGATATGTTACTCGTAACAAGACTACTGCAAAGCCTGAGGCAATGCGGAAGTTTCTTTTCCCTTACTGGCAGCGAAACACAGAAAAAAATAAGACGCCCTCTTAATCAGAAACTACACAAACATACATATAAACCGACGTATGATAGGACTGCAACAGTCTCATCAGTGAAACTAGTTGAATGATAATAGTCTACTACCCCTAACCCTTAAAAATAAAGTGCTTTTTACAGATCCATAATTTTGCAAACACATCAATTTGCATGAATGGCTATGCAAAAAATGAAAACAAGCAAAACATTTAAACCCTAAACACAGGATATTATATACAATGTAGGAATATAATAGTTAAGAGAAGGTCTCCACAGAGCCTTTGGAAAAAAAAAAAAAAAACACACATGCACACACTTCCAGTGGTCGGGTATAAGCAACCACAAAACAGACTGCAGCCTCACAGGCAGGTTCAATTCACTCATTGTTGTACACTCAACAGGTCTTACTCATATGTTTCCGTATTCAACAGGCCACTGAGCATTAGGTCCGCTCAGTCAGTCAATGTGATTCAGCCTTTCATTTTCAGGAAGTGTCTAATTTTAATTTCAGGAAGTGTTTAAAAGTTACTCACCAATATTAAAAATTGTGTCTAAACTGCCACTCAAGTTGACAAGAGATACATTGTTCCATTGTGTCCAATAGATGGCAGCACAATCCTCTAAGAACTAATGCAATTTTACAGATGTGAGATTCTTGACCATTTCTCAATGAAATGTATCTCTCAACACACACCACTGACAATTATAACATTATTATAACGTTATTTTGTCTTCAATATAGCATTCTCACACTCAGAGGAACAGCATATTACTAAAACTCACTCTTTAAATAGTCTTCCACTTAAAGTTAACACACATTACACAGTACTGGTACCTTTAGGGGGGTTAAAAACAAAAATCCTAACCCTCGTCCCGTAGGAGCAGAGCAGCTCAGGGATGGGCCCATTTAAAACAGGGTAGTGGAGGAAGTGACTAACCAGAATTAACCTATCTGAAGTTATTCTGTTACGTATTTTTCTCTAAAATGCTATCATTTGACAAATGATAGATACAGGCAATGTGAAAGGAAAAGAAGGGTAGTTTTAGATCCACAAAAAAAAAAGGACAGGGGCGGTCACACCCTTTTAATATATCCATTAAAAAAGGCATTAAAAAAAACATAGCCTTACCTGTGAGTTCTGGGAGACTGTGCAGGAAACCGCTGTGGGATTGGTGGAGGGCCTTTAGGTACTGCCCCTACTTTTGGAGGGAGAGGTGGAGCATTTATGTCGCCGCTGAGGGAAGCAATGGGGGAGACGTGTGTTTTTCTACCTCCATCACTACCCAAATGTTGGGCAGGTGGCTGGATGGCTAATGTCTGGGGCCGAGTTTGGGCAGAGGGGAAGTTGGGAGGGTGGAGAGGTGAATGTGTTGGGGTATGGGTAGGCGGGCTGGTGAAACTCTGGCAAACAGATCTGCTCTGTACAGCTGGGGCTTTAACCGCATGCCTGTCCAGTTTAGGGGAGGCAGGGGTTCGAGCAGGAGGTAAGGGGCTCAGGGAGGAGGTGAAGCACTGTGGAGGGCAGTTGGGGGTGCTTCGTGGGGGAACAGGGGGCAAAGAGGTGTCAGAAGTTAGAGAGACAAGGGGGCTGGGGAGACAGTCCACTGGAGCACTAGAGCGAAACTTAGTCCTCTCTTTAGGCACAGGCCTCTCCCTCTCTCCATCTATTCCTCCATCCCTCTCTTCCTCTTTTCCTCCTCTAGGTGTTGTTTGTCTTTGTCCAGGAACAGGCTTCTTCTCTTCTTCTCCACTTTCCTCTTTCATCCTGGACACTTGTCTCTCCCTGGGGACTGGTTTCTCTCTTTCCCTAGGTGTAGGTCTCGATGTCTCCCCATCTCTTTTCTGCCTTTCCTTCAGGACAGGTTTTTCTTCCACTGGGATAGGCACAGGTCTCTCTCTCTGCAACACTTTGGCATGTCCTGTTTCCTCTGATCTCTGATCTCTATCAGACTGTACAGGGTGAGAGGGTGTGTCAGATAGTGTGTCACCATTACCATGTGTTTTGTTCAGGCTAGCCAGGATGCGTCTTCGGTGACCCGGCAGGGTGATGCCCATCCGCTCCAGCTGATCTGGTGTGAGGGTGCGACATTGTCGTAACGTTGCCAGTCCGGCGCTCTGAAAGGCCTCAGAATACTGCTCCAGACGAAGCACACATAACCAGTCCCACACAGTCACATAGGATTCAGACTGAGACATGATTGATGTGCAAGTTCAAGTCTACGTCCACCTCAGATCATGGCTTACAGAACCTGTGGAAGAGAAAAAAAAACATGAACATGTACAGTATACCAAAATACATTGCATCCATTCGTGGAAGTAACTGGTATAATAAGGGGTTTTCAAGAGGAACAATAAAAAAAACAGCATGCATCAGCTCAAAACAGATATTTTTTTCCTGATTTAAACTGAAAACTTTGTTTTAGTTCCTAAAAATGGATCATTGTGCGTCTCACTAGTCTGATTATAGACCAGATGATGAAAAACACTTCCTACATACTATGCTATTTTGAGAAATCCTGCACTGGGAAATGTGTTATGGTGCAAAAGCACAATAATAATTCCGCTTCCTGAAAGACAGAAATAATTATGATTAATAATCAAGAGGACAATGGTATTAAGAGGAGGCCATTTATATAGACTGCAAACAGCAGTGTCAACGTTGTGTGTGATAAATTGTTGTTAGTGTGGATGACTATCACCTCAGTAAAGAGGAAGTTGTGTTGGCTGTAAGATCCCCTAGCCTTTTAGTCATTTTAATAAGCACTGTAATTTTCAACAGCTCACTTTAGTGTCTGTACACAGCTTGAACAAACTGTGGATTGTGTATTCAGTAACTGCTCAGGGTCACTGCTCAGGTCAGATGATTGTATTCGATTTCATTATGACTTAGAAGGAAACTGCTGTTAGATCTGTACTCCACTTCTAATATGTTACACATACGAGGCAAACATATCTATCTCAGTGCTGTACAAACATAAAAACACAAATCTTTAGAATTACTTAACTTAAACCTTTTGAGCAGCCAACGCAGAGTCAGTACTGTAGCACCATCACACAACAGACCACTATGGGACGAGGTGTAATTGACACAAGTATTGGCACACACAGCACGTTCACACGGACTCACTCAATTCTCTGAACACACACTTGAATGCTGCATAAGTGGATTCAAGATCAGCTTCCCACAAAGCATCCCCATGCCTTTCCATTAGCACTCTCTTAACGTACCATCCACTCTAGGTCTTGGTTTTTTAATGCAGTACATCTTGAATATGAATAATGTACATCATGATGGCGTTCAAACTGTCTAAGTATGAGCATTTTTCTTTTTGAAGTTTTCACATGCAGATCAGTGACAATGTCAGGCAGTGCAAGCTCCCTGCAATCACATGACGCAATCCTGCCTGATAGTAAGCAATAGCTCAGTAAGGACTGTTAGGATGCGTACAGTGGAGCTATCGCAAAAACATCAGCAAAACTGAATTCTCACAGTCCAATAGCTTTGGAGCACACCTCCAAAAGCTATTTTGTTGCTGTCAAAATATTTAATCAAACACCTACTACATTTTATCTCTCTGCATCGGACACAGGGGAATATCACTCGTACCAAGGCACCTGATATGTGTATAAGTGAACAATTATAAGCACAAAGTACATTTGATTGCAATTTTTCAAGTTCCTTGCAAGTTCACTTCAATGTAAGGTCCACCCTGCTGGAGAACTACTTATTTCATTTTTCATTTCTTTAGCTCCTGACAACTATACTCCACATTTCACCAAATTACAAAGGGTGTTAATTTACACACACACACACACACACATTATGACAAAAAAGAGGAAAATTTGCTTTAAATATTTAATATTTCTGGAACAATGTTTCTTCATGAAGACAGAATATCAGATAAAACTAGAGAAGACAATCTCTGAAGAAACTGTGTGAATACTGGCTGTTGAAAGGCTGACGCTAGACTGGATAGCTGGCTTTAAATGTTGAATAATACTGCAAATGTATGAATGATGTGGACAATCACTGTTACGATGAATGAAACCTTTCATTAGCAGAATATATTTTAGGCTTTAACTGTTAAACTTTAAATTTAAAAGATTTAATTTGATTATAATAAAAAAAAAACAGAAACTGACAGTATGCTGTTTCACTTGAAGTAAATATTCTAGGAATTTACTCTGCAGTACAAAGACACATTAGCTGTCTGACTAGTGACACAAAACATACAATATGAAATGGACCTGACCTCATTTGGTGACTTAGGCCTGAGGAGGCGAAGTGAAGACACAGTGTTGAAATGAGTACATTTCATTTCCTGTCAAATGTTTCTTTAACAGGGCAGAGACCACAGGGCACAGGGACAGTGTCAATCTTGCTCTCTGATCAAACACAGTTCCTATTTTTGAATTGAGGAACTCAAAAACACTTCATGCAGTCTGACTTACAGTATGAGTCATTCGTCATGAACTGAATACACACAGAGTCCAGAAATTACACTTGAACACACACATGTTTAACTAGCAGGTCTCATAGTTACGCCTCTGTATTCATGTGTTATTCATACACCTCTGGTTAAAAGTCTGTAGTGCCTCAAGAAAAACAAAACCAAAAAAAAAATAAAAATTATATATATATATATATACACACACACACACACACACACACACACACACACACACACACACACACACACACACACACACACACACACACAAAATCAAGGGATGACTAGATAAAAGCATGTCAGATAATCTCTGTATCTTTACAATTTAAAAGTAGATCTTACTTATGCAATAGTTTTAAGGTGATAAAAACACTGAGAACGTCGTTGAGATTTTGTTGCAACAGGCTTGATTGTGACATCAAGTTGTTTTTTTTGGGTTTTTTTTTTAAATCAAACAAGCAATCCTGTAGAGAAAGCAGCAGCAAACTAAGCTCAGTGGAGGAGGCTTAACTGGAGGGAACGACTGGGCGTCATGCTTAACAGTTCAAGAGATGTCATGTTAATGGATGACGTGACCCAGGAGATACAGTTGAAAATACAGACACAGAACGTCCTGTGACAGATATGAGGAAAACCAATTTAAGACACGTGTTCAGGCAGGTTAATGGGACATTTTTCTCCCAAAGTAGCCCAGTGTGGGTGATGAAGATCAAAGAATGTAGCACAGTAGGTAACAGTAAGTCTTATTGACGCCACCTTCTCTGAAAAATTTCATTGATCATTGATTTTTTGGTTTGTTCAAACATACACAATCTGGTAAAAACTGGATGGAAGGCATGGGGCATTACAAAAGGTTATGCTGATTGCCAGTCATGTGTATAAATAAGGCATCATAACTTGTATTGTACACTAAGGTATCATGAGATACCACTAGAAAGTTTCCTAGTGGTATTTACACTCTCTTGAATAGTTCAAACTTTATGACCAAACAGCCAACCAGCACACATTTAGTTTCGGACTCTGTGAGGCTAGACGGTCTCATTTGGAAAGAAAGTGCCAGTTCATCCTGGCAATGAGGTCTGTCGTGGGACCCACTTTCATGGCCCACATCCTTCGGTTGATCCAGCAGCTGGATTAGGAATTCTGCACAAACCTCAGCTCACTCTTGAATGTACTAATGATTAGTTTGTTACCTAAGATGTATCATGTAGCTACATTTCTTTTCTTTTAAAAATCTTGTCTTTTAGAACCATATCTCCTGTTTTGTACTGTGGTGTTTATTTTATTTATTTACTGAATTTCCCTTTGTGCACAATAAAGAACATCTCTCTCTCTCTCTATTTTTGAAGTTGCTGCAAGGAATATTTTTTCACTTTTGATAGAGTCTACCTGCTTCCTGTGTTTGTGCTTCGCTGGGCTAAACACGACCTGGACCTTTCTCTGTACAAAATGCGGAAAGATAAAATTGATATTGATCTTTTCATTCAAGTGTCAGTACGACAGCAAGCAAGCATATTTTCAAAAATGTCAACGTGTTCCTTTAACTACTGAAATCAACAAAGAGTTTTCACCTGAACCCACACAATTACAGAGATGTTGGTGCTTCGTATGTTCTGTAGTCTTGGACTCCAACCAGCATTTTGCTTCAATTCATTTATCTCTCCATCTCTCTCTGTGCTTCCTCCCTCCCACTCAGAAAGCTGCCAATAACAGGGTCTCTGTGCTGCCTTCACAATGGGGCATTCTGTTGCCTAGGCAAGTACACACACACTGACAAGAAAGAGGGAAACGCATGGTGGGGGCCCACTGTTCGAGTCTGGTCACACTTTAAAACAAGTGCTCACCTAATAATATTGTATGTGTAGGGTGGCTGGGCTCACCCTAAGACATAAGGAGCTCAGACATCCGGAGGGAGCTCGGAGTAGAGCCACTGCTCCTTTGCATCGAAAGGAGCCAGTTGAAGTGGTTCGGGCATCTGATTAGGATGCCTCCTGGACGCCTCCCTTTGGACGTTTTCTGGGCACGTCCAACTGGTAGGAGGCCCCGGGGCAGACCCAGAACACGCTGGAGGGATTATATATCTCATCTGGCCTGGGAACGCCTTGGGGTCCACCAAGAGGAGCTGGAAAGCGTTGCTGGGGAGAGGGACATCTGGACAACCCTGCTTAGCCTGCTACCACCGCGACCCGGCCCCGGATAAGCGGAAAAAAATGGATGGATGGATGGATGGATGGATGGAAAAATTTGGACATTGGTTGAATTGTACAGACAATGCTTTTTTTCCTCACATCATTGCACATGTCAAATGTACTCTGCCCATCTGGTTTATCATGACACGGAATACTTCATGCTGATATTCTGGGTAATTTAGTCTAATTAATGCTAAACACTGTTTTAATTTGCAAAGGGTGCAGAAAGATGATGATGTGATGATATCTAACCTACTCTGCTGACTATATTACAAGCTTTTCTACAGATTATTGTACCGACTGGTGTATATAATATATCCTTAGTTTGTCGATATGACAAACTGATGTTCAGCTGTGTTAACAAACAATACAACAATATTTTGTGATCAGTACACTGGCACCAACATCATGATGTGTTACTAAGGCACAGGAGTATCCTTCTTTGAGTACAGACATTTAAATCAGTAACTAGTCTGCTCTATGCACGACTGCTTTGCCAGTGGATGTATTCTATGAATCTCTTTACCATTTGAATGGCGGCACACCTGAATGTTGCTCTGTGTGCGTTAAAAAAGGCTCACTCTATGCACTTAGTTACACACAGCTTCCTCTCAGTTGTCTGTGTATGAAAGTGCATAGAGTGGAAATGAGCAATGTGACGTTGATTTAGCTGCACCTTTCATGCCATAGCTCTGGTATAGAATAGAGTTTATTTGTCACGTCACATTGTGCAGTGCGAACATCAGCACATACTCTACAAAACTTTACACTAACACTAAACTTCTACAGTTGTACTACAGCTGTTTTTAAAAAAGTGGAGGAAACAGCATTATATAACTGTATAAAACACTGCTTCGACTGCCACAGTGACGTCTGTCTATTGATACTTAATTGATAAAAACATTAAGGCAGTACAGACAATACTACTTCAGAGCCTTGAACTGCATTTAATTTACATTTTAATGAAATTATGTGGGGAAATATATACGCACAGATTATCATTACTATCCAAAATTCTAAATACACAGCAAGCTAAATGTTTGGGTCATTCGTCCTAAGTTGTTATTGCTACTGTGTTAGCAAACAATTGCCTATTTACTAGAGCTAAACCACTAAATTGACCGTGCTGCTAAATTGGCTGATATTCGCTCATCACAGATATATCAGTATCTGCCTATAAGTGACAAGACATGGTACTGAAATGTCAAAGATTATGTTTGGGACATTTAGAAACGGTGTCTCCATTACATACGTAGTGTGCCCACCAGAGGACAGTTATTTTTTTAACTGTAAAATGTCACGCTCACATCTTGGTCACAATTTAGGGACCATTGGTGGATGGGTGGTTAAGACACATACCATAAACACCAACCAGTTTGATTCCTGTCAGGGTCCTTTGTTGCTTATCATCGCCCTCTCTCTTCCTATGTTTCCTGTTTAGCTCTACAGTCTCTATAAACTACAGGCTAAAATGCAAAAAACTTTCTTTTTTTTCTTCTTTTTTTTTAAAAAGGTCTTGTTTGGTTATGTGTGTAAAATAAATAAATAATAATTAAAAATTAAAATTAAATTAAAAAACATTTAAAAAAATTAAAGGGACCCCAGTCAAAACTGTTTGGTCATGCTTACAATGTAAAAAAAATAGTATTGGCCAAATCAGATTCTTTAAACTCCCAAGTGTCCACAACTGAATTGGCCTCAAAAATCCAGTATCAATCAGGGTCTACTATTTACACATCCAGCAGACACGAGGCAAAGTAGCATCCATTTGCAGTTTCTGGCCGCCTGATAAACATAAGTCCAAAGTTCAATCCTGTTCACCAGTCAAACGCCAACTTCGCTGGGCAGGTAGCACACTGAGTTTTATTGCTGAAAAAATAAAGGAAAAAAACTGCTTGCTCTGTTGCTGCTCGATATGCACAATTTCGGAAATCGGCATCCCCATAAATTTTCATGTACTTCACTATATGCTTCCCTGGGACAAGTAGTTGTCGCCACTATGGAGTAATTTTCCTCAGACCCTCAGATTTCTATCAAGGTTATGTCCTTATAAGGGTTAATGAAAAACGCACGCATGCATGCATGCACACATGGGACATGACTCATATACCCACCACCAGACACACTGCTGCTTTCAGCCCACTTTCAATTAGAACTGAATAGTGACTCAGTACTGCCAGTAAAGAAATGCATCTGAACAATGTCCTCTAGTGAACAAGCCTGTGTGTGCGTGTGTGTGCACACACACTTGCCTCTAACATTTCAGAGGAGGATGATTCCCATGGTAACCCACCACAAACTAACGATGACATTTAACCTACGAGTCCAATAATGGGACCAAAGTCTCAGCGTGTGACAAAAAACAATGTTTTGACTTTAGTGAGTGTGTGCATACCACAAACTTACAACAGAATAGGTTTGGACTATCCATGCTAGGTTTTCTCTCCCTCCCCCTTCCCTAACTCAATGCAGCAACATATAAACGGATAAGAATGGATGTTTGGCATGTTTTAGCCCACTGACTTAAAAGTGCCCTGAGATAACTTTGTTATGATATGGCGCTATATAAATAAAACTGAATTGAACTGACTTAAAAATTCACATAATCAAAAATTTACTCCATGAAAAGGATTATTGATTTATTGCTTTTGATTTTCTGAAAGCATATGAACCAACTATCAGATCCCAGATGTTGGAAATTACTTATAACGACAGCTTTAAAAACAGTGCCTAACCGCTCTCATAATAGCATCACTTACTAACAAAACTGTACCAAAAAAAATCCTACAAAATGTTGATGATTTACACTGAGATATAATGAGAGGTGCTTTGAATATTTAGTCTACTTTGAATGATATAAATTGGTTGGACAAAATAAGCACCTCTCAGTATAATGCAATACAATTTAACAGCACCACAAATTACATTCTCCAAAATGACCATAAAATGAAAATGATATCCTTCATGAAGGTAGGATTTATTGCAGAGTCTTGAAACTGAATTTATAACCTCAGCTTAACGTCATTTTTGTCACAGCCTCCAGTCATCACTTCTTGCACAACTGCGCTCTTCATTTAGCCTGTGCTAATTTAACAGTCAGACTGCTCTAAACCAGGGAAATATTCCTCCTCTTACCTCATTATGGAGTGATTCAGTAGCGAGTAATCATGTGAGTGTATGAGACAGACGGTCAAGGAAACAAAGGGAGAAAAAACGACAGAAAAGTGGTAGACACAGGAGGGATAAAGAAAGACAGAAACAAGGACAAACTGACAAAGTGTTCAGCTGCAACATGATGTCCATGACCGATAAAAACTTCAGAGGGTAGATCCACGGTAGAAGTACAATCCATCTAAATCAAGATTATGAATTTGATTTGGCTCAACTTAGCATAGTGTGCCTCTTATACTGGTAGACTCAAAAATCATGGGTTGAGGGGTAGAGACTTATACTTATCTATATATACACCTATCTAATATCTCGTGCCTTGATAAACAACATCCTGTAACACCACATTATGTGGCTCTCAGTGTGAACTTGAAAGCCAAAAACAGACAGTCACAGGTACACTCATTTCAAGCTACCACTACTAGACAAAACAAGGCCAGTAGGGCCATGATGCTTTTTGATAGCTACTCCTGCCAGTCCCTCAAAATAACATTATGTGGGTCATTTTTTTTTTTAAATAGGCACAAAGGTTGTTTAATCCTTGCTTTAAATGCATTTACATGGTCCTGGCAAGTCCTATGTCCTGCTTAAATTCTCTAATACAGTATTGATAAAACCACTGAGTGTCATTAACTATACTGCAACTTTTTACTTGTGCAGCAGACTAACATCTGTTTAACCACAACAGGGACCATTTTCATGGTTCAAGAGCTCTTCTGTCCACAAAGTCCTGTATTCGCCAAATTTAAGGGTCTATTGAGCAAGTCAAATGTACTCTATTTTAAGGCTTTTAACCCACATGCAAAAGTCTTCCTCTATTAGGTGTGTACTTTACACAGAAAAGGAAAGTATATCACAGTTTCCATGTAACTTATATAACTGATCTGATAGCATATTTAAAGTTTCACTATTGATCACACCATAACACCTTCATGTGTGAGCTCCCACATGTAGGAGCCCTGCCCTAGAGGGCATAAAAGCAGAAATAAGAAGATGAAAAACAACCTTCAGCAGTAAAGTGGGTTTGTGTAATCTACTGTAGCTGTAGTGGTATGAGAGGGATCTACCTTAGAGTAGTGTAAAGAACCCAGCACTAGCTATAGAAATGCAGTGCCACCTGTCTCAAGTCCACCTGCTAAGAGACAGTTCAGAGATCGTGGTGTGGGAAAAGAGGCACGCGATACGCTTTCATCCGACCAATAACTCCATCTATAAACTTTGTTAAAAGAAGCGATTTAATAGCCAATTCATCCATGCACCCAGCTTAAAATTAATGAATTCCACTGGGGATAAACAACCCCGCCGGAGGCAGTCCATTTCCCCTCCGCTTTTAGAAAGAATAGAGCAGCCTGTGTGAGCTGAGAAAAACAACCAAACACATCTTACAAGTTAACATTAACCAGCCGAAGGTCGAGAATTATTTCCTCCTCTTCATTGATTAGTAAGCTGATAAAAGCAGAACTGCACTCGACTAGCAGTGTATTCACAAACAAGTGTTTTCTGTTTTGTTCACTGGTGAATTTCTTTAGCTTAGCTAACTTTGCGTTGTTTTCGCCGCAGCCGGTCAAGCTAACGGTCAGTGAGTGAATGTAACCAAGACAACAGTTTTTCAGTTTGAACCACCCCAGTGTTTGTGCGGTTTTATACTGTAAACTTAGTTTCTATTCTTATCAGCTGCTCTGGGAAAGTTTCTATTGGGGAAAAAAAAGTTTTAAATTCTCTTACCTTTCCAAGCCTTTGCAAGTGTCCAGCTCACTGAAATATACTGATGCTTTGTTTTTGACGCGAGATTAGTGGCCACAACTACATTTTTCACACGGTTGAAAAGCAGTAGCAGCAACAACTCACAGACAGCCAGTATTAAGCTCAAATAATATAAGTAAACAATTTCCGGCTTCGCCTTTCAAAATAAATACATTCATCTGTGTAGCGTTTTATTTTTAAGGCTAAGAACTGTCTTTCCGGTGTTTCTCTGACTAGTTATGGCTAGCTTGATGCAGCAAAATTGCAAATCCTTCCGCACGGCCGTCATGTGACCACTGAAAAACACTGGACAGCCCAGTCTGCTTTCATGCAAATACCCTTTAATTTGATATTATCCCACTTACTTCTCATTAACAAGAAGTTCAGCTCACACAAGACTATATTTGTAAAGAATATATTCCTATTGCAGACTATAAATCCCTAGATTACAAAATATTAAATGACTAACTTAAGAAATAGAAACGACTGTCATAGAAGATAATGATACAGAAATTGAAAATGTCATGATTAACTCACCACGAGACACACAGTAAATGACAAGACACACAATATATATACCTTATTTCCCTTGGGGAGCAATACTATTAATATAAAAATACAACATTAAATACAAAATGGTTTTTGTTTTTGTCACCAGTCACTGATTTACATACTTTTAATCACACAATCAAAACAAAGAAACAAAAACAGTTACTGTAGTATATGTCAAATGAGAAGTAGCTATTTAATTGCTTAGGTTCCTCTTCAGTCCATGAACCCACCAGGTGGTATGAAATATGGACAGGTATAATCCTGAAAACAATCTAGTCAGCAATGTGACCATGAATAGAAATTATTCTTAAGATATTTTTATGGAGGTGGCGGTGATGTGGCATTCAGATCAGACAGGCTGCTGATTTGTTAGTTGTAAGCCCCCAAAGGAACCAGAAGAGGGCAACCACCCACCATCAAGATATTGAGCCTCGTAGATAGGGTTAAAATCATCAAGTTAAAAAAGCACAAAGTAATAAAGAGAAAACAGCATTTATAGTAGAAAGAGAATGTTGCATCTACATAGACCTTAAATTATTAAAGAGGAGTCCTTTGATTGCATTTCAGCTACAGTGAAGAGAGTCAGCAAGATGAAAGCAACTGGGAGACTGGCATGCAATAAAAGTCATAAGCTAGACCAAATTGGAACCCATAACTTCACAGTCGCACAATACATCATGATGTCCCAGGGAACATAAAACATTTATGAACTAAAAATATCCCACTTGTGAGTTTACATAAATTGCTTTACTGTTCATCGTGTTTTTTAGAGAGCTGAAGGGGAAATATGCCTATTATTTTGGCCTTTGTGTTTCTGTGTGTGTCACACATGTGATTCAATGTGTTGTGTCCCCTCATGTCGCAGTCAGGGGCCCTGATGCCCCAAAGACTGAATGAGTAAAAGGGTAATATTTTAGCCTTCAGGAGCCTGGGTGAACAACACACTGACTCTGTAACAAGTCAGTGGCTTGGCAGTGTGTTACTCATTTTACTTCTGACCTGGAGTAAAGATCAGGGGACTGTGCCAGAAAGATTAGCTCAGGGAAATGAGATGGAAGAAGGAGAGGAGATGAAAGGTGACAGATGGAAGAAACAGGTGGTAAAAGGTGAGAAGTGGCAGGGAGAGAATGAGGAGTAAAAGTGGAAGGTGAAGAAGAGGGAGATGAAAAGAGCAGAAAATGGAAAGCAAAAGGAGCAATAAATGAACAAGCTGGAGACTGTAGAGGAGACAACATGGGAATAAATGGAGGGTGACAAATGGTTTAGATTAAGAAAAGGGACAAGGGGGAGAGGAAAAGACGAGTGGCAGAAGAAGTGAAGTGATGGAGAAGGGGGGAATAGGAGGAGAGCAAAGAATGGAAGAAAAGAGAAGGAGGATCAAAGGAGAAGAGAGGCCTAGATGAGAGGGGGATGAGAGGATGAAGGGATTGGAAGAGGAATAAGAGGAGAGGAGAAATTGAGGAAAGGATGAGGGGCAGATGATAAAAGGGACAGAAACAGAGTATGGGGAGAATACAAGAAATGGAGGGAAGGGAGAGGGAGAGGAGGAGGAGGAGGTTGGGTGGTGATGAGTCATCACCAGGCTATCAGCCCTGGTGGGCCGGGTTGCTGTGGGGGTGGCAGTGTGACACATATGCAGAAACACACACACACACACACACACACACACACACACACACAGAGGGATGCCGGCCATCATGCTGCTTATATGTGTCCTCCTGCTGTGGAGGCGGGTGGAAGACAATACAGGGATGCCACTGGGAGTTCTCACACTCATGCACATGCTGCCCTTTCCTCTGACACACACACACACACACACACACACACACACACACACACACACACACATATGATGATGATGGCTAAGCGAGAGGCCTCATTAAGATTCTGAGGATGGATGGATGGATGGTCATATACAAGGGCAGAGGTAGGAAAGAAAAAAAGGGCAGAACACCACAGCTGTATACACCTCATGCCTTATTGCATCTCTCGCATACTCTTCCCTTCATCATTCATATTTCATTAGGGCGTGCATATGGAGAGGCAGATGTTATAAAAAGGGAACAGCCAGTGAAGATGACATGCAAAACAAAAATTTCAAGGCATGACATTACATGTAGAGTATATGTTCCTCTCACTGAGGCACTCACAGACAGACAGACAGATAGCTTCATGGAGTTTCAAATAATTTTCTCAGCTCATGCATATCCAATATGTTTAATGCAGTCTTCTTTAGCCATAGTTTAAGCCATGTTACTGTGTGTGAGTGGTAAGACAAGCATCATGTAATTATGCAATTAACCCACCACAGGGACACAGAAATTGTAGCCATTGTACACATGGTGCATTTATAATATGTATGCTCTTTGTCTAACTCTACACAGGGAAGAAGGGACTGACACCCTGCAATAAGTCACTTCCTCTCTGACATGCAAGCTCTCATCTCTCTATGTCTCTCTTTGGTGCCGAGTCGATCTCAGCGTTGCCATGCCAACATATTGGGGGATTCCTAATTCTGATCTAGGCCGCTGCACACACATGCGCTACATGGGTGCATGCAATCAAACAAACACACGTGCACACTTTCCAGTCAGTGACAAACTGTTGTATATCATGGCCTTCCCTGTTCTAATCATAGCAGTACAGTTTTAAAATAAATGGTTTTGTGTGTGTGTGTGACTAAAATAATGTGTGAATGACAGCAGATCAACCACTTAATCAGAGCAATGATTCTCTATACCTATTTTAGCATCAGCACCACCATGCACACGTACAGGAAAAAAAAAATGACTCAGCTCACCGGTGAAATTTGAAAACCTTTGTAGGAATCTGCATTTAATTTTTTAAACTCTACATACATTCATACATCTCTCAAATAGAGGAGCAGACAGTACGTGTGAGTGTAAAATCTGTATGTGTGTGTGTGTGTGTGTGTGTGTGTGTGTGTGTGTGTGTGTGTGTGTGTGTGTGTGTGTGTGTGTATGAGAGGGCTGCAGGTTGGGTTGGGGGTTCCAGCTGCCTTCTGCACACCTGCGTATTTATCATGTGCTTACAAAATGTGATGGAGGCACATAATGAGGGACAGAGACACAACATAGGCAGAAAGACATAAACTGAGTGTGTATACATGTCTGAGTGCATAAATGTAGTATAAATGAATGCTGTGTGTCCATATGTGTACACAGGTATGTCCTTAGTGTACAGATGAGCATTAGGGGTCGCACTGAGATGTTTTCCCACTAGATAGGCCGTAGAAATAACTTGCAGATAAAGGAGGATATTTGAAATCCATTGTTCATATCAGGTTCATCTGTAAATAAGTAAATCTTATTGAAAATATATTTTGCTATGATAATCTGCATAGGTCCCGATTAGAAACCTTTGTGAGTGAGTGGGTGTGTGTGTATCTGTGAGTGCATCTATGTTGCATGTTTGTATATGCATGTGTTCATACATTATGTGTGTGAGTCAGAGATCGAGTTGGACACGTATGAGTTTGTCTATGTGCATTAATGCTTACATAGTATGCCTGCATATGCAACTACATGTACAGTATACGCAAGTATATGTGTGCATGTATACACACACACATATTTACATATAGAATCACATATGTGTAATTATGGATGTGTATATCAGGCATGCATGTAACCCTGCTTTACTGTTTGTGCGAGTATATGTGAATACATGGCTGTGTGTGTGTGTTAGTCACTGTCTTCTCTCTCCTGAGTCTCAGCCACGGAGCTCTCATCAATATTCTCCAGGCTCTCAGCATGCTGGATGCTGAGCTCAGAGAGTGGGATGCTGGGTAATGTAGTCTGTTCGGGGTAGAGCCAGGGCTTGAAGCCGGGGTTGTGTCTCTGCTTCCACTCTGAATACTTCAAACAGGCTTTGTTGATCTTCTTCATTGCCTAAAAAGAACAAAATAGATAAATAACACGAGAAAGAGAACACAACCGTTTACTGTTTATAGATCTGTATGGATCATCAGCAACTTCTGCTAAAAGAAAGGAAATGATTGTACATGAATGCGTTGCGAATATTCACTCTTGCTCAATGCTCAGATAAGGCAGACTGGACTGGTTTAAAAAGTCAGATCAAATGGTAATATTTCTATGTATCTTACTATATTTTGAATTATAAATGAATCCTGATTTTTTAAAAATCTATAGAATCCCAGACAGAAAATTCTTCTTGTATTTATTCTGTCATCAGCACGGTTATTTTCAGTGGGATCTGTGCATCTCGCTGAGCTGCTATTTTCTGACTATCATCAAGAGATTCCTCCATCTCGGGGTGCTCTCCAGAGAATCTCGGCTGTTTCAACAAATGCGCACACACCCTCAAACAGACAAACAAATAGACTAAACAGTATGTTTCTGGAATGTGTAGGAGAGATTATAAGTTTTCTATGCATATAAGGTCTGCACGTTCCTCATCTACACAAGCACTGTGCTGTGTGTAACCTCAGTGCACAGTGCCTGTGGATTAACACCTTAAACACACAACACACTCACAGAATCTGTCTTAATCTGGGAATGACTTACGCGAGGAGCAAGGAGGTGGGAAGACCTGTTGACAACCCACTTGGGTAATGAACCTGCAGAGAGAGAGAGAGAGAGAGAGAGAGAGAGAGAGAGAGAGAGAGAGGATGAGGATGGGGAAGATATAAAAAGAGGGATTTAATGTTTGCTTTATTGCATGTCATGTCATCCAGGGTCAAAGCTTTGTAACTTGCTACTCACTGCAACCAGATGCCTCTCTCTCTCTCTCTCTCTCACACACACACACACACACACACACCCACACACACACACACACACACACACACACACACACTTTACAAACAAGTGATTCAAGAGATTTACATGATCTCAGCACTTGCATGCAAGAGAGTGACAGTAAAGGAGTGAATTAAAGGGAAAATAAGAGGAAAAGATTAATGAATAGAAAAAGAGAGAAGGGAGAGAGAAGAAGAAAAGGGATGGAGTGAGAGAGAGGCAGCAGAGTGAAATAGACTGTCCTTCATATGGTTACTCTGGCAACTCATTTTGACATAAAGGCAGGGCAATGAATCATTCATTAGAACTTTGAGCATGTGTTAAGCACCTGGGAGAGTGTGTGTGTGCGCTTCAGTCTTCTTTTGTATGTGTACTTCTATTTCTGTGTTTCTGTATGAGTCCTTGTGTGTTTTTTGCTGCTGATTGCCTTTGTGTGTGTGTGTGTGTGTGTGTGTGTGTGTGTGTGTGTGTGTGTGTGTGTATTAGTTACCTCGTGGATCTACCTGGGCCATGTATGTTAGGATACATTGGTTGGGTCCCTGGCACTGGATCATGTAGCCAGTCTGAATGGACACAGCTCGCACCATGTCCTTTTTAGGAGGGTATTTCTGTAGACACACACACACACACACACACACACACAGATTCTTATTGGAATTAACATCATCCTTATTCAGTGCATGTACCAACAGCCTTGAACAGGACAAGAAACCCTGTAAAATCTTCATTCATTTTTGGTTGCTCCAGATTTAATTAATTTATTATGACTTTTCTGTATTGCGTTTTTTCTGTTTCACAGTCCTCATTCTGATGCAAATCCAGTCCACACTATACTGGGAATAACACAGCAGTAAAGGCCAGCTCTAGCCTGCTATTCCACTGCTGGCTCCTTTGACTATATATCTAAAGATTATTATTCATGATGATAAAGTACAGTACTGGTTAGCCTGTACTAACTGGGACAGGCACACTGCAGCAGAGCACTTAAGAAGCACACAGAGCAGCAGTCAGCTAAAGAAGCTTTTATCAGAGGAGAACTTCAGATAACGGTTTTATCTTTTTTCTACTATTTGACTCATATTTTTGGTGTCTGCACCTCTCTGCTAATAGGTTACATTGTAGGAATTTCAGCTGTTTTGTGCAGAACAATGAAAGCTTTCGTGAATCATTACATTTTAAGCATTAGTCACCAATGAGGTGTCTCTCTACATTCTTGACACATCCACCTTACCAGGAAACTCCATATCTTATGACATGGGTAACTGATGATTATTCGTTGATCAACACGCTATTCTAAGTCATTACTTTGGGCTCTTGTAACTTGTAATGGGCATTTATTATTTTTGTCATTTTATATATTCAACTATTAATCACCAAGACAAAGAGTCTACAGTGATGCTAGCAGCTCTGTGAGGTTTTACTTAGTCACAGCGGTGCTTTGAGCTAAATGCTAACATCAGCATGCTAACATGATCACAATGACAATGTTAACATGATGATGTTTAGCAGGCATAACATTTACCATGTTCACCAGAGTGTTAGCATGCTAAAATTAGCTAATTAATACTAAACACAAAGTAGAGCTGAGGCCGATAGGAATGTCATTAGTTTTGCAGGTATTTGGTCATAAATAAAAAAAGATTTTGACCCGATGGTGGCGCTAGATGAAAAATTAGGGGGCATGAGGATTCAGTCAGTCGTTATTAATCATGTGAAAGAGCACAGATGAATGTAGTGCCAAGTGGACAGACTCCTGGCAGTGGACGAGTGATCTCAGCACTCTACTAAGCATCCCCTTATGCTGCACTCCACAAGTCAAGCTCTCAAATTCTACCGATTATCAAGAGTGACCTTGGCTAATCACACACACAGCCATGCACACACATGTGGAACACAAACACACACACACAAAAAACACACAGTCTATTATGTTCGTAACCACTTATTGATGCAGGAATGCGGAAGGGGAGGCGGAAGTCAACAGCTAACAGTCACATGAGAGGTCTTATCCTTTTGTAAACATTATATTAGTGAGTGAAACTGAGAATGAGAAACAGAAAGGGATAAAGACAGAGAGAAACAGAGACTGGGGGGACTGACAGAAAAGCGAGAAAGACAGAGAAGAAAAAGAAAACGAGACATGAAAAGAGAGGGGAGGAGAAGTAATTTTTCTAGCAAAAGTGCCTAACATTATCTGGTTCCAGCTTTTCAATTGGGATTTTCTGCTTTTCTAGTAAACTGTAAACTGAATATCCTTTGGTTTTAGACTGTTGGTCAGACAAAACAAGCTGTTTAGGACAAAAAGGTCCTTTTTCACTATTTTCTGACATTTTATAAACCAGACAATCAATTAGCCGAGCAAATAATCAGCAGATTAACTAATTGTTGAGGCCCTGGAGAGAGGTGACGAGTACAAGCTTTTACACGGGATAGTTCTTGTCCTCTTCTTCCACTTGGACAAGAAAAACAGCCAAAGTCACTCACGTGGTCTCAGCGTTCTCTAATCAAAGTTTGTTTTACTGGCCTTTGGCAAATTACTCAAGGTCTTAAAATGCACGACTGGAAGCCGAATTCTGAAGAAACTCTTAAACTGAAGCCGTGCTGGCACACAGTACATCTATCATTCTTCCAGGTAAAAGCATTAAGGGCAGGAGGTATGGGAAAGCTGCCAAACTCTCTTTACTTCCTGGATGCAGTATAAGATGAGGAGACGTTAAATGACTGACACACACAGAGAGCTTTGTATTGCAGACTTTCCACAAATATTTAAGGATTTCTTTTCATACAGCACAACGCCCTTAAGCTTGCTAAACTGGATCAAAGATCATATCGGCTCAGTCAGTGTGCACTCATTTCTAAATGGGCCATTTGTTTCACAATGCACCTTTGAACGCATATGCCCTGAATTATAGAGGGGTAAATGAGCAGGGCCCCAGCTGAGCATGTGTAAGCCTTGTGTGTGTGTGTGTGTGTGTGTGTGTGTGTGTGTGTGTGTGAGTACTCACGGCATGTTTGACAGAGTAGTTCATGATGATGTAATCTTTTCCTATTGGCAGCCAGGAGCGAAGCGTGATGACATCACGGTTCCGAAGAGGTTTCGGACACTTCCCTGTTGACAAACGCGACACATCTGGTGAACAAAACATTGCAGATGTTCCCTTCACAGCCCCAAATCATATTAGCGACAAACGAACGCTTTTTGTAAACAGCACGTTTACATGAGAGTGTATAACATACATGAGTAGTAACCAACATCCGCGTTGACCGTGAGTTTCCCGATATCGAAGGTCTCACAGACATTTGTGTCCCATTTCCTTCTGTATTCAATGTCATGGAGAACGTCGTACATGGTCTCAGCTGACACGTCTTTACACACCATCCGACACTGAGAAAGAGAGACAGAGGGTACATTTTTAGGCAATAAAAAAATGTACACACAACATAACAGAATCATAGACTTAACCATCTTTATTGAGCTTATGTTTACCATATATAACCCATTCTATTGCACTGATCATGCAAAACATTTCAGAGTTCTAGATTAGATTAGATTTTAATAAAGCCGCATCCCATAAATTCACGCCGACAAAGGTGTTGTCATGATGTGGACTTTGGTTCTTTTATTTTGAACTCTTGTCTGGTGTTCCCGCCTCCTGTCTCGGCCCTCAGTGTTTTCACCTGTGTTCTGTACTCACCTGCTCCTGATCCTCTCGTTAGTCCCTTCCCTATTTGTACCTGTCCTTTTCAGTTGATTCCTGTTGGTTCATTGTTCTTGTCGTGGTTATGTCGTTGTGTCCCTGCGTTCCTTGAGCTACCTGCCTGCTTCCCTGCGTGCCTGTCGCCTGCCTGCCTACCTGTCTGTCTGAAACTGACATTATAACCCGTTGAGTTAACCTCCTGATACCTGGTCTGCATTTGGGTCCTTCACCTGCTCTGCGACGTGACAGATGTGTGTGAAATGAAAAACAAACCCTGGTGAACCTATCAAAGATGAGCACAAAATTCAACGTCCATACTTAATCTAATACGCAAAGAGAACAAATAAATTAAAAGGACGTGTGTAAATATACAGTAAGTGTTGAGGGATCCTGCACATACTCCGTCAGACACCCACACACACACACAGATATGGCAACTGACGTGTAAATGATTAGACATCAGATGGTCGGAGAGTGTCAGTGTCAGAGAGCAGAGAAAGAGACAGTGTGTGTGTGACAGAGAGAGAATTAGGAGAGAATCAAGAGACAGGCCTCTGACCACAGATGAGTCATTACTAGAACTGAGCTCTTAAATGGAAAACAACACAATGAGTACAGTACAGAGACACAGACCAACAAACAGTCTGTCAAACGGTCTGTGAGAGTGACGGGGTAGCAGTGGGTCTGAGTGCTAGAGACCATACACATCCACAGGTCCCCTGTTGTTTGGACAAAAGCATGAAGGATTTGTATTTAATACCAGAAATTAGATTGGCTCATTTCATGCTACAAACCAGATTAAATAAAACATACCCAAAAAGTAAAGTAGGACAAAATATATCCTAAAATCTACTTAAAGAAACCATAAGATAAATTATAGTGATACATTTCAAAGCAAAATCTAAGAGGACCTGATTTTTTATACATCCGTACTTGCTGACTGGGAACGAGTTTGGTGAAGATGTGTCACAGCTTCTTCATGAAACCATGGGGACTCCTGCCTATGTCACGCACTGTACATACACCCCGTGTAAAGAGAGGTCTGCAGCCCTAAAGCTAAGCTGTTACTACAGTTACAAATGCCAGGGGGAATTAATAATAATAACAACAAGGAGAAAGAGAAGGGAGAGTCATGTAAAGAGAAAAAAAAGCAGAGATGATGACAAAGGACAGAGTAATAATGGAGGATGAGAGACACTAAGAAACACTAAGAGCAAGTGAGAGGCTAAGAAAGAAACACAGAGCACTAGAAGAAGAGTAAATGAGAAAGAAAATGGACCGAGGGTGGTTGTCTGTCCCAGATGATTTTAACCCCCATTACAAATCAGTCCAGAGGATTTAAAGCTCAATCTGCACTGCATCTTCTTTCCCTTGTTCCCTTAGGATTTCATTTAAGAAAATGATCACCAACTTCACTCTACATTTGCCTGTACAGCTGTTTAAATTTGAGGTCTCCTCTCAGTCTATAATAACAATAGCTGGTGAAATAGTATGTGCTCACCTTTGGTGTAACAGCACCAAAAATGGACTTGCCATTTAAAAGCTTGTTATCTGAAGTGCTCATTCAGATATGAATCTGCAAAAGCCTTTACTAATAATCATGTGAGAGAGTGAAATAACACGACTAAGGGTCAACAGCCAAGCTAGCAGCTCTGTGAGGCTGTATTTAGGCACAGGAGTGCTAACACCAGCATGCTAACATGCTCTCACAATACTAACATGCTGCTGTTTATCAGGTATAATGTTTACCATGTTTACCATCTTAGTTTCGCGTGTTAGCATGATAACATTTGCTAATTAATGGTGGACCGACAGATGGACGACATTGCCGTTTCACTGATTCACCAGAGCACTTTCTTTATTTCTTTGGAGTTGGAAGTTCCACTGATGAGGAAATGATGTTGGAAAATAATGGCAGGCAAAAGGGAAGATACGTGAGAAGGCAAAATGAGGATGTCACCATTTCAGAAAACTTTTTCCAGGCAAAGACCCAAATTAAGTGAAGTTAATTGTCCTGGGACCAGATATCATTATAACTCCCAACGTCCCATTTTGGCTTCCAACCCACTTACCCACTACCTCTGAATCCACAACAATGTCCCCTGTATGTGCGAGCTATGCTCACTTGTTGCTGCACCACATGCTTGTTTAAATCAATTTTATTCATATAGTCTTTATAAATAGAAACAATCTCACAGGGCTTCACAACCAGCCAAAAAAATTGAAAATGCTGAATTGAAATGACATCCCTCACACACAGAACCCTCACTGAGAACACGGACATGTAGAAAGGGTGCAGAGAGCAGGTAAATACACATTGAATGCTGACAACAAAATAACAGAAGAGACAGAATGAGAACATGTGAATGTCTGAATGTAGCGCAGGGCATCAGAGTTAGCTGGTCTATCTTTATCCTAATCAGGGACATCATTGGAGCTCATTTATGCCTCTGTTCAGAAAAATCAGAGAAATTCAGAGAAATCCGAAAGACTCAAGTATCAGATGACTAGGTCACTTGGGCAGCAATCAAGAGTGCAAGTAAAGTTAAAAAGAGTCAAGGGCATGCAGGCAGCAAGTCATGTAGGCCAAATAAAGCCACATGCTATATACAGTATCTGTGCGAGCAAAGAGTGAATACAGACAACAAATGTATGCACCACTCTGTGCTGGGTGAAAGGCACAAAAAGATCCTTAACTAGTTGCAACACCATCACAGAGCTAAAACATACACAAAACAAACCCATACAAACACAGAGAGAACAAGCAAAGACATTTGAGTGACACCCCTATGGTGGAGGCAGAGGCAACGGTGAAAGGTTATAAAGGATATTTATTTCTACATTTATTTCCTTGCTTGAACAGAGACTAATGATCTTCCACACATACAACCACTTATTGTCACATGAACAAAGCTCCTCTGAGATGTGGTTGAAAGCTCTGAAAAAGCTACTAAGTGGACCTTTGAGATGAGAATTATTATTATTTCTTTTACGTTCTCAAGATGTACAATCACTGACCACCGCGTAAAAAGTATTTTAAGAAGTACTTCTGTTAGTTTGAAGGCAGTCTGTTTGGTGATCGTAACATTTGTGGCAACAAATGGTTATACATTTGTATTTTGATGGAAGATGTTATTTTCTTTAGGGCACTCCCCAAATAAATCAAGATACATAACTAATATATGGAAGATACTGTAGATAATAGGAAACACGTGCCATTGCGTCATACATGGTATGATTACTAAGAAGTGGTGGAAAGGAACTAAGTACATTTATTAGTACTTAAGTACTTTATCATTTCCATTTTATGCATCTTTATACTTCTACTCCATTTATCTGACAGCTAAAGCTACATGTAATCAACTTATTTGCATTGTTATAGATTCAATTATCCAACAGTATACACTCAGTGGCCACTTCATTATGTACACATGTACAATCTAATGCAATCCAGTACCACTGTTCTGCCATAAAGTCTATTTTTATGATACCTATAAGAGGTGTTATTTCTGTGATATGTTTTAGCATTGAGGTCACAGTCAGTGGTGGTGTTGTATCGGACTGCATTATATTTTTAAAATGCATATAAATATAACGTAGGCCAGTATAACACCACCTTTAACAGTGACCTCAGTAATAAACATATAATTGAAGTTACACTTTTCTGACACGGTCAACAAAAACCGAGCATTATGAGCTTCGTAAAAGGTAGAATTAATGGCAGAGCTGTTGTACTGAATTGCAATAGATTGTACAGGTGCACCTAATAAAATGTCCACTGACTGTATAAAGCTACTAAAACTAGCTGAATCTTGACCAGCTTCAACATGAAAAGGCACCTTACACTTTAATACATAACTAATACTCCCACTAATAAATAATAAAGAAGTCTGAAAATGGGACATTCTGCACAATGAATACTTTTTTTGTTGCTGTTAATACTTCTATACTTTACTTAAGTATAACTTTGAATGCAGGACTTTTACTTATAACAGAGTATTTTGACATTGTGGTATAACTACGTTTAACTAAGTAAAGGATGTAAGTAAAGTTCCCAGCACTGTGAGTAAAAAACCACAACATGGGGAGGCCAGGAGAGATTACAAAGAGGAACTCACTGACTGTTTAAATGTGATTAGTGATTGTAGAGTCATCTGACACTGCTCTGCCCAAACTAATGCAATGCCAGTCAATTAAAGACAACAGTCTTTACAAATATTCTGTGATTACCCAGAAATGAGTCGGTGAGTTTTGAGAGAAAGTTTGTGAGGTACAGAACGGGGGTATGGCTGCTGACTGACATTACAGGGAAACAACAAAGTCTAAAACAGAGAAGGTATGCTGATTCCCGCAGACACTTTGCTTATTACGAAATTACAGGCTTGTTTCTGACTCTTCAATATGAACTCTCTGTGAACTGTGCCAAAGCCATATTTGTTGATGCACCTCAGAAGAAAATACAGATACTGCTAATGTTAAATGTGTTATACCTACAGAAGGCTATAAGCCTTTAATGACAGTACACCAGTATCAGTTAGGTCCCATATTTGAGTGTGTGTGTGTGTGTGTGTGTGTGTGTGTGTGTGTGTGTGTGTGTGTGTGTGTGTGTGTGTGTGTGTGTGTAGACAGATTGGCAGAGGACTTGTAGGTCAGAAGAGACCAGGGAGAATAATGGTTGTGTTGTATCCACAGGCAAACTGAAACAGGAGTAGGAGGAAGAAGGAAAACCAAATGAAAAGGCACAAGAAGAGAACTGTAGGGAGCAAAAGACATCCAGCAAAGAATGAAGACATACAGCCAGCTAAGTACATGTGTGCGTAATTCTATTACGCTCTAATTCGGTGAAGTCAACAGATGAAGCAAGGAGACGGAGATAGAGAGAGAGGCGGGTGAAAGAGAGTTCAGAAAGATAACACGGAGACGGAAGGAGACAAAAAGGCAGACAAGCAGGTACACTAACAATAGGTGTGTGTGTGTGGTTTAGTGAGTCTTTTCTTCATGCCTGCTCCAAGTCCACGCTGTGCCCACTGCCCACTCAGAACACCCAATGACCTCTGACCCCTGCACATCCAACCCACTCCACCCACTCCTCGTTCTCTCCCTTATTCCTTGCCTCACCCGCTCTCGTTCTCTCCCTGCCACTCTCTACCTTCCCTCCCTCGGCCCCTCCAACCTGTCAACGCTCATCATTTGCTCCTCTGGGTGCTGATACATGATTGCAGAAGACAATTAGGAAAAAATAGAAGGGGTGCGTGTGTGATTCAGAGCCGGGTTTCCCTGAGTGTCAGCAGGGGAGAAGGCAAACCCAGGAGCCTCGTGTGTGTGTGTGTGTGTGAGCGGGCAGCAATTGTCAAAGTATTAAAATAAACAAAACCACCTACACACTAACACACACCCACACATTGTGCACATGTCCTGACAGATGATACCATGATGATGATGATGATGATGATGGGTAGCGTGAGTTATAACAGCTGTGATTACACTGTGATACAAAAGCCATTAATGATGAATATATCAGTGGCAATGATTCCGACGATAATGAGGCTGGTGATAATTAGCCCGCTAATGATAATGATGACTGCTAGCCTGTTCTCGATCTCTGTCTCTCACTCTCTGATTTGGAAATATCACTTTTCCTTTACTGCTATTACGGCTGTATAGTAAAGAGGGAAAGAGGAAGAGAGGAAGAGAGCGTTAAGTCTCAACGTGTGCATTAATCATTCGACATGCATCAGCAAAGATGCATGCTTTTATCTCGTCTATAAATAGAAGAGCTGTATCTGTGGCACCACTCAATGCCCCTGCCCTCACACACACACACACACCTACAGTATGAGCACGATACATACACACAACTACAATTAATGTCCTCATTTGTGTAGATTTGAAGAGGAATAAACAAACCTGCGTTATGTCAGGGTTTGGATGAAATGAGTGGCAGATTGACTGTGTGTGACATGGTATGTGACTGGCATGAAAACCAGAGATCAACAATGATGTATTATGCAAAATCAAGTTCCTGTAACTGTCATATTTACATAACGATAGAGCGCCAGTTAAAAGATAGAAACCTCATCCAAACTCCAAATGTGTGTGTGTGTATGTGTACTTTCTACTTGTTTCTGTTTGCAGAGCTGTCGTGAGGAAACACACCTGTCCTGTATGAAAAAACATGAATAAGCAGAACCTTATCCTCTGAACACACACACATACACACACACACACACACACACACACACACACACACTTCATTTCCTGCTGATGCAGACATGATACACCTCCCCTTCAGCACACACAGGACATACCCTGAGGAATCGCACAGGCAAATTAGGCCAATTTACACAATCCTGATTGGCCCGTGCACTACACTACACACTACACACACACACACACACACACAAAGAACCTGCATCACACGTACAATGACAGATAAAGGATGCTGGGAAAAGCCCTCTGCTGCTGTGGCCCCCTGCACACCCCTATGCACACAGACACACACCCATATCACTTTATTTAACAAAGTAAACACCTGGTGGCTCGCTCATGTTCCTCAGACCCGGATACACCAGCAGGAAAGCACACACACACATTTAAATAGAGGGGAATGTGTTTTTATCTCTATCTATGAGAGGACAATTTATCCCAGAGTAAGTGACAGTAATCAGATTGTCATGTCAGGTCAGATCAGTAAGCACTGTGAAGGTTAGAAATGTGGACACAAACCTTCCCAAAACTGTCAGCTGTGAAGCCAAATCTGTCTAAAACACTGCAAGACGTTTTGAGCCAGTTAAGCCAGTCAGTCAGGTTGCCAGCCAACATTCGATAGTGGAGACTGTTGTGTGCACTGGCAAAGTGAACTGCAAGTATAACAGTGATATAACATATCTTTGTTTTTTTTCAATTTTAACAAGTCCCAGGGGGGCTGTAGGTCTCAATTGCTGCTAGATTTGGTCAAACTGTGACTGAACAAGTCACAGTGTTTGGATGAAAACCTTTCACCGTGTATTCAAGTATATATGTATGAAAGTACTGTAAGTAGGCATTTATACATTTTATATATTATATATTTAATTTCCTTCAAATAACTGATGATCTTAATGATGTTCTTAACTGTATAATTTTAAAAAGGGAACTGAATATTGTGTTTAACTTTCACCTTGTGTGCAGAGATAACTCTATGCCTTTGCCACAAACGTGCTGTGAAGGCAGAGTCTGAATTTGTTTTTTCCTCCGGGTCTCTGTCCCAAAACACTAACAAAGCATTATTAATGACTGTGGTCAAATACAATTTGTTAGGTGGTACGCAGCTGTTTTTCCACGGCCTAAAGTGGCATTGCTGTCCTGATGACACCTCCACATCGACTCCCAAGACAAACATTCAGACAAACTGCCACGACTGTTATTTGACTAGATAACAAAGTTTGCTCATCAAGTACTTTCACATGTCTAACACATTATTACCTATAACAATGATCAGGAACTACTACATTTTTTTCCACCTACTGCACCTTGTGTGTCAAACTGTACACTAACGCAGTTCTGGAGCTGGTTAATCATTTAGAATATCTACAAATAATTATAAGTTATCAGAGCCCAATTGTCTTTATCTGCATATTTTCTGATTAAACTCAAATATGTTCAATTTAGAATAATATGAAACAGAGAGCAGCAAATCCTCAAATTTCAGAAGATGTAACCACTTAATGAAAAGCTTAAATTCATAACTGAACTCATGGATTAATTTTCTGTCTTTTCAGCCCTTTGTCAGTTCCATTGTACTATTTCAGTGTGTGCTTTTGTTCACTTCCCTGTGTGTCCAATGAATGACAAACTGTATGCAAAAAAACCAGCTCAACAAAGGAAACTGACATATTATATTCAACGCTATGCTTTTGGGTAGAGACTTGAAAATAGTTTCACTGGCAAAGGATAATGGTGTCTCTGAAGAATCAAACCTGCCTCCTGAGGCCGACTGCTGCTCTCACTTCTCTTTAGTGCGAGGGATTTCTCATTAGACACGAATTCACAACCCCACCAACACTATACACTATAAAGAGATGAGTGAATCCAACACTGGATGTGTTCACTAAACAGTGACATAGAAAACAGGCTTTACAGTTGCACTGTTGCCATCACATTGGGACTATTTTTAATGTGTTTGTTTATGTGCTTACAAAAGGGAAAACACACACAGTAGGCTGTGTCAGCTAGCTGTTGGTGGGTTGGAGAAGCCTCTGCAACTACCATGCAGCACAAAGCAGAGGTTCAAGCAAGTCAGCAGTTTCAACCATATGGGAATACAGAAAAAGCACTCCTGGATTAGTGTTTCTTTTTTACCTCTCATTCCCTTATTGGTGTAAATGACTATATTGGCTCACTACTTTCTGTTATTCCTGTGCAGGTTTGTTATGTCTCTCCAATCTATATTTTGTTGTATTTTAACACATTCTAGGGACTTGCCCTATCCTCTGTTTCATACCTAGAGGTTTAAACAGTCTCACCCTAATTTTGTGGACGGATTTCCCCTCCTCCAGAGCCTGGGTCCACACCGTGATGCCCCCCTTGCTGTAGCTCATACTCCAGCCCTCCTCGCACAGACACTCCGACTTGAAGCTGGCGAACGCCCGGTCGTCCGGGATGGTCACAGTCTGTGCAGACATGGCTTGTTACCGGGGGGAGGTGGGAGGAGAGAGAGAGGGCGTCTGAGAGACTCCTGGTGGGCCCGGAGGAGACACGCTGAGCCGTGGAAATGATGGGAAGCCGAGAGCCAGCCACTCTTGTCCTCCTCTTCTGTGGGAATAACTTGTCTAATTCAATTTCCTCCTCGCATGAAGCTTTTGTAGGCTGCACCGCGTCTTGTGATGATCAGTGTGCGTGTGCGCGTTCAGGGAGGTGCAACAGCCGCAATCCAGCCCGCACAAACTAATCCAACAGAGGTGCAAACCACAGCCTCGCACAGGTGAGACAACGAAGAAGTGCCCAAAAAAGCAATGGACGAATCAAATGTGCCTTTTAGTTGATCGGTGGGTGAACAAGTTTCAGTCCAGGCTCAGCAGACCTCAGAAACAGCCGCTCTTCAGACAAACCATATGTTTCTGTGTTTTCGCTGGTCACTCTCCGTTTTATCTCTCTTTCTCCGTCTCCCTTTTTATCTGTCTTTCCCTCAGTGTGTCTTTCTCTCTCGCTCTCTCATTTGCGGTCTTCCGTGAGCTTATATTAATCTGCAGCAGCTCTCCATCGCTGCGTCGCTGCTGTGGCAGGTGCTGTAGAGGAGATGCGGTGAGTAATAAGAGGAAGAGGAGGAGGGAGGAGGAGGAGGAGGAGGAGAAATGAAGTTGGGCAGGCAGGCGACGCAGCGACTGCTACAATGGAAACGCCTCCCTGTGCTGCCTTTAGGTGCTCCTCGTAAAACTCACCTCTACCGTAGTGACATTTTGTTCGTTTAACTTCTTTCTTTTTGGAATAAGGCAAGGGAACATTTAAGGAATTGATTTTCTTTTGCTGGTTACCGCTTTATTTCAGACGGCAAGTTTGTTTTCTACAGCTTAGACATGCAGGCAACTCCTGTATGGTTACTCTGTTTGTTGAGCATTGACATATTCCCGACAGTATCTGAACGCAACCTGCACTATCACGCGCACCTTAGTTCACGGAGCAGCGGGGACGCGCCTGGCTCCTGTTGGCTGACGTGTAAAGTATTTGTCTTCACCTGTCTTTCTGTCATGCTCCCTTATGGTCTGCTAAAGTATAAACTCACGACCACCGAGAACAATAAACGTCCTATAAATTTCCTATACTGTAATATTTTAGTAAGTGACACCATGTATCTGTTATTCCCTCACTATGGTCTGTTTGCCTGTCTCCCACCTATTTTTGTGTCTGTCAGTCTGTCGTGTCATTTTCTGTTTCATCCTTCTCCCTCCTTTCATCTTGGAGTGTGTAAACCCATTATCGGCCACCTTCACTCAATTTGATCTGTGGGTGTTCTCACGACATCTTGAGGCCCAAATAATCTGAAGTGCACCTTACACTTTCTTCTTACAATCATATGAGTATATTTGTGCAAAGATATAAAACATGGATAGGCCATGCATGGTTTTTTTTCCTCTGCTAAAATGTTTCTTTTTGTGGTGGTTGACAGGTACTGTAGTATGGCCAAAGTGCTGTAGCCTGCCACCCTGATCCACTTCATACAGACATCACATCACTGCACCTACACCTGTCACAGAATCATTTATATCATTTCCCTTTCTCCAAGCATAGACTTACTCACCTGCTTTGCACAGGAGCAGTAACCTACATCTTTCTGGTTATTGAAACTGTCTTTTCAACCCACACTCACGTAAACCATTGTGTTGCCATGCGACAACCTTGCTCAACTGTGAATAAAACCACCTATAATAGCTCCAAGTTTTCCATCACTGACCTCTGAACTCTGACCTCCCCAGACAGCCGAGCGAGAGGAGACTTTACTCATGAATAGAGCATCATGTTGTCATTATCAAAACATAAAATATCCCAAACAACTATTCAGTATGTCTAAGAGTGGTTCCCATTGCAGGAGGGTCACACATGACCAGGGGGAAAATGTGGAGTGAAACTAAAGTTGAATTGACATTTTGACTCGTCAAACACAGGTGTAATCAATAACATAATTCCCTGCTGCATTGCATTGCAATGATTGCTAGAACAGAGCCATAATTAACGTTTCCTGCAATGACAATGCAAAATGTCTGCTGTGAAAAAGGTCAGTGAGTCTGGTTTCATTTGGGAACGATAGAGAAACAAGAGTGCTCTGACTGTAGCAAGGCTTGCAAGATTAAGTGTAGCAAGATTTATTCAGAAAGCAAAATAATATGTAAAGTGCAATATGGGCAGAGTTATGATAGGGAAGAAAAGAAAAACTGGTGGTGGTCATCAAGAAAAAATGTCAATCAAATACAAAATATGAAGAAGCCCATCTTGCTTTCAAGTTCGCTGTCAATATAGCAATTTGTGATGTTATTTCTATAACAATTAAATTTGGCTACATTTGTGACTAGTTTCACCAGTATTTTTACAGGTTGATTAAAAAAAGGGTACTCAAGCCGTTGTGCTGCCATGCACTAAAATCCTGCAACAGACCTTTTTTACTGCAGACATACGTATTGCCATGTCACAACAGGTAAGGCACAGGAATATCAGCCATCACATAATCTCATTGTTGTTGAGATCAATAGGGATAGTGAGTTTTAAAAACGCATTTGAAACAGATATGGGCCAAGGCATATTGACAGGTTAGTGTGGACAACTCTAGCTGTATTTGTAAGGGAGAATGAATGTATTGTCAGGTGTCACCCACACTGACACCCCTGTAGCATTTAGGCAGGTAAAGGTCCCAGTGGATTTATGATGGCAGAGCATGTTGCCTGCTTATGATTCACGTCTGGTGAGGCACAGTAAGCCTACTGCCAGCACACAACATTCCCACATAATACATTGAAGCTCTACTCCACTTTGGGAGGCCCACTCTTGTAAGAACGGTTCTGCTTGGATTGTATTTGAGGCACAAGAAAATGGCATTTTCAACAACAAGTCTGAACAACAAGACTGTATCTTTAGTGGTAACCTCATAATAAAAAGGCCAACCAGTAAAACCATCAGATCTGAACTAAATGAAAGGGTCTTAACTGATATACCATTGCTTTAAAATTTTGAACGCTACCCTTCACTTTTCAGTAGGAAACATTTACATAAACCTTAAGGAAGCAAGATGCTCTCACAATTGAGTTTCATCGTGATTTTAAGCCGATATAGCCTATCATTATCAGGAATATCAAGCTAGGTTTCTTGTGCAGGAAGCAATAAATTCATGCAACGTTTCCTCTTGACTTTGAGCTACAGCCCTGTAGGCATCTGCGCGCTTGTGTGTGGTGGACAAAGTTTGTTCTACCTGCTACAAGAACTGTTACATAATTTTAAGTCTACTCTAAGTCTTGAGTCTGACTAATCTTCTTATCCTCTGTTACCTCTTTTGCAGTCACAATAAAGCAGATAAAGTAGCCTACAAACAAAAACCACATCACTTGATAAGTGTGTTCACACTGGGGAGAATGGCGCAAGGTGCGTCAACAATATCTCATACGGTAAATCCTATATTGTCAACCAATGTGATACTTACACAGGGATGCACCAATCATCTTTTTCCCTCTCAACATTAAAAATGTACAAATAAGAGGAGGATATTGAGAAAGACAGGCCTACCTGAAGCATTTAAATGAGACAAGAAGATTTCTTAGAAGAAATTTTATATTGTAATGAAAGTGCAGTATTTTTGACGAGATTGATTCTCAAAATTATAATTCAACAATCTGTGTCCCATTGAGAAAATCAATTTATCCTGCCATTCTCAATATTATGTCCGATACTGAAGACGACATTTGATGAAGATGATGACATTTGTCTGCAATGTCCCGTGTGCTGTGCAGCCACAACCACCTAATTACACTGTGCTTAAGTGCCATCTGGCGGCCATGATGAACTATCAAAGGACAAGTACACTGACAAAACAACAGCCTGTATCATCAAATTTATACGAAAGGACCAGAAAACCAAAACAACTCTGTGCTGTCCGGATGCAGTAAATAAACTGCTTGCAATATGCGCTGTTTTATATTGTACTGATTAAACAAATACAGGACAGCTATCCTGTAAATAAAGTGGGCATTTTAGGCAAGAAACTTCACAAGTAACCGTTAGCACTTGGCAATATTACGCATGCGCAAACGAGGACCAACTGCAAGCTTATCTGTCTCGAGGCCCTTTTGAATTGAAAGCCTTTATTGTCATTTATACACAGTACAATGAGATTGAAAGAGCAACTCCTTAAAGTGCACACATAGTTATAATACAAAAACCTATATAAAA